>JAWDGP010000919.1:417500-429189 GCA_033675545.1 Elysia crispata
AAAATACTCAAATTGCTTATTTCTTTTATTCTTTTTAATTCATTGCAACGCCAATGTACCGAGAGTGACGTCAAGAAATGAATATGAACAATAATTACAACTCTTTATAAGTTGCAGCTAGCAATAGGTCAAATAAAAAGAAAAATTAAAGGGGATTATTTATAAAGGAATGGTATGAAAATATTTGAAAAAAGTTTCCTCTCGCCCAGGTTTAAGCCTTGCTTTTTATCTCTACAAATAATATGCAAATTTGCCAAACTGAAAACCATGTATGATGTACGTCATCAGTTTCTGCTACAGTGCGTAGTAATTCATGAGACCCTAATAAGTACAAAGTTCCTTTTTTTCATAGTTTCAATTAAATTTTTTTATTTGCTTCCAGTTTCATTTTCACTGTGAATTACAATGCATTTCACTATACCATTTCTGTCTTGAGTTCTTTATTCTCTCTCATACATTTTGTAGCACTTGTTATTTAATCAGTATCAACTCTAGGCTTAATGTCGCTTCTCTTAGTTTCATTTTCATTGCATATCTACATGCAAATTGATTCTCAGTATTGACTGCTATGACTAGAAAACATGCAAGGCTTTAAAATGATTATTAAATAATAAAGAAAAGTAGATCAAGAACGATTTTGACACTCTTTCTTGACATCCATCCCCGCCCCCATTTTTTTCTCTCTATTCCTCTCTAAATTATTATTATTATTATTATTATTATTATTATTATTATCTCCATTTTTTGTACATATTTTTTACACGTAACACACTTGCTTGTGTTCTAAGACTGAATTAACCCTTGCTTTTTTTTTTTTTTTTTAAGATCTGAAGGCCTACTTACAGGTATTTTTAAACTTTAATTCAAGATAGATAGTATATAACTGATAACTATTTATCTCATTCTTTTTTCACCTTGTTTGATATGATTCCAAGCATGTCCATCAAAAAGTATACGAAAACCACTCCGAGCAACACTACTCAGGATTTCCTGCACCTGGAAGTATTCTAAATCTTGTCAGGACCGCACGCCGGAGCGATCTTTGTCTAAATGGGGGAAAAAAATACATGCATAAAAAGTTGCATTCCAAGGAAAAAAAAAAGTTCTGTAGTTTTGCAATGATCCAGAAATATTGCCGACTGTTAGTCTAAATATGCTTATTTTTCTTTCAACAATGAAATAAGATTTCATGTCTAAATATGCTTATTTTTCTTTCAACAATGAAATAAGATTTCATGTCTAAATATGCTTATTTTTCTTTCAACAATGAAATAAGATTTCATGTATTTACTACGTTAGCTTTGTGGATTTTTGACATCCCTACCTATAGGACCTATAGCCATGTCGATGGCTGAAAACCTTCGGTAAAATTTAACTTAATCGTTGTTAATCACGAAAAAAAATACAAAACGTGTGAAGACATTCGATCGAAATCTTAAGAAGTAGAAGTCTCTACTGAAAAATCATCATAAACATAAAAATGGAGAAAAATGAGTTTAAAGATTTTGAAAAAACAAAACCTTCTCAAATCTTTTACGCTGTTTTTGACATACAATATGTTTGCTCTATCTTCGCCTCACTGGATTCAACTTTAACTTTCAAAGAATTATCAATTCTTTTTTTTTTTTTTTAATAAATTCAGTCGATGGCTTTTAACCGTTAAAGAAGCATTTGGCCATGGCCATAGCGGTAAACTTCTAGAATTTCATACTTCAAACATTGCTTATCTTCAAAATTCAAACAAACATGTGCAAATGATTTGGATGATATAAAAGGTCCATAAAATTTTTCAAAGCACTCCACCCTGTCAAATACTAACACGGAGTAAAATGAATTCAAAGAAAAAAAATGACTCAATACCTAAACTCTAGTTATACACCATCTACCAGCTAAAATCTTACAACTGCGAAGACATAATGGAGTGTTAAAAGTGCTAGCAGATGGGCAAAGTTGAGACATTGTCCTCCTTCTTTAGTCGCCTGCGTTTTATAGGCTGGAGTTTCAACAAAATCTAGAATCTAACAATTAATGGGCCCTTTTTTTTCAGAAAAGTCTTCATCTTGCATCTTTATTAAAAAAAAATATAGCATCTTTTTTTTTGGATGATCAACTCTAATTCAAAGTCTATGGCTCATCATCCCGTATTTAGTGGTTTTCTTGTCAAGTCAAGAGTCCTCTCCTTGTTCTTAAGAAAAAGAGACCTCCCCATCACCATCATTATCATCATCATTCTCATCGCTATGATTGAAGAGCTCACTGTAGTTTTCTTTGTCTATTTTTTTTCAGGTATTCAAAATGACGAGTGTAAAGGATTTCAAACACTTTAATACGCATATATTTAGTCCCATTGAAATGTGGAGTGAATTGTCTAAAGTACCTGCTGTTTTTACCTTGAAACTACCAGAATCGTCGATTTCTGACGCTAGGATGAAAACTATAAAGAGAACAATGGAGTGTGAGATAGAAGGCCCTGTAGGTAAATACGACGAAGACAAAGAGGAGCTAGTCCAAACGCTCGACCTGCTAACTTGGTTAGAGCACAAAATCGGTTCTCACCAAAACGCTTTGAAGTTGAATGATAGAGCTCTTGCTCTCACCAACAATGAGGCAGCGTTTTCTCTTGGAAACCGCGCTCACCTAATGTGGTGTCAAGGTGATTTACAGCAGGCTAAAGTCTGTCTAGACAGTCTTGCTCGACTGAAAGAAGGAGATTCACAAGACAAGCAGCTGGCCGCCGTGAAAGCCAGCCAAGCTTACTGTCATTTCCGCCTCGGAGGGCTTGAAAATCTGTCACAGGCGACCGCTCTGTATGAAGAAGCATTGGAAATTAATGAAAAATCTTGCTTGTGGATGCTGCAGGCAGGAATAGTTAACAAGCGTTTGGCTCATCCAAATATATACAAAGGAAATGCGCCGATCGATTCTGATCTACTAAAAGAAAGGAATGAGATAGCTAAAGATTACTTTCGGCATGTAGCGCAACAATCATTAAACCCAAGGTTGAAGGCGTTTGCATACTCCGATCTCGCAAATTTGGCAAAGAGTAGTAGAGATGCACCCCATATTGTAAAATGGTTTTGCGAAAAAGCAATGAGTTTGTGTGGAAATGAATGTTACGTAATATTGAATTGCGGTAAGAGTCTAAAAAACGTTGATTTGGATAGAGCTATAGAGCTCTTGACTGCAGCCTCCAAAAAGCATCCTAATTCATCCGTTTTAAAAGAACTCGGGAATTGCTTTTGGATGAAACACAGGAAGGTTAAAGGTGGTCGTGCAGATTACAGTTTGAGGGCGAGTAAATGTTTTCGCGAAGCTATTCAGCTTGCTCCTTTGAATATACCTGCTCGATACTCGCTTGCTAAGCTTCTGTATTGCAATGGTAGATATGAAGAAGCAAGGCTACAGTTTGGGAAAATTATCTCACCTTCAATTTCTCCTCAGTCACAAAGTTATGCCCTGCAATTGATGAAAGCCTATGAGCAAGCAGCCCTTTGTCAACTGGAGCTCTGCAAAGATATGAGCTATGTTGCAAATCTACCCACTCCGGTTACTGAGTTGAGTTTGAGAAAAGACGCAGAAATCATGTTGATCAAAGCATTTGAAATAGGATTCAACCTTTGCAGCCCGGAAGAAATTAAAAAGAACCTGAAAGGTTCTGTAGATTTTTTCCTTCAACCCGAATATAGAGAAGGTGATCCAGAGGCGCTGCAGCTGTTTTTTAGGCTGAATCAACTTGTTAATGGGTCGAAAAGCAGCCTGGAAGCTCTGCGCGAATTCTTGAAACATCAGAGTCAGAGTGATGATCTTAATGCTGTAATCATCGCTCTTAACAGCTATCTTAACCTTGAAGCTTACGACTTGGCCTATGCTTTACTGCAAACGTCCAGCGCTGGATTGGGGCCATTCGCCATTGATGAGAATCTCCGTCGGAAGGTGACGCTATCTGCTGCGAGAGACGTACTACTGCGACGCAGCGCAGATGCTACCAGAATTTTCAAAGCATATTTTGATCATCAAAGATTGCAAAATCGCGGTCAAGAAAGAGAAAATCTCGCTGAGGTAGATGTTTCAGAGGATGCAGAGCTGTTGGACGTGCTCCTACTCTTTGATGATTCATATGATGGAGCAACAGGCGAGTCGTACCTCAGCAGTTTTTGCAGAAAACTGCAGCAGGCGATGTCCAAGGTTTTTGGGTTAAATGTCAGCCGAAACATGCAGGTTTGTGTCGGTCTTTCATTCTCTAGGAAAATCCATTTAATTTTAGTGACCGTACTTTTCTGTGTACACATTTGTCTATTTATCTATAGGTCAATCTATCAATGTATCTACCTTCGTTCTATATGCCTGCATATCGAACTATTTGTCAATGTACTTACCCGTGTTTGTTTATGGACCATCTGCACACTCTCAAATTATCTCTCTCTCTATCTCATGTCTGTCTGTCTCCCTGTTTCTTTCTTTTTTTTCTCTACACCGATTTTTATCAAACATCATGGAGATGCAATATATACGCTACAATTTTAATCTCCCTCTACCAAAAATAAGATTCTTCCGTTAACGTGACATAATGCATAGTTATGTTAACATGTGAAATCCATTCTACGAACCAGACCCTGGTGCCAATTTGCAGGGGCTGGGGTGCGTGTGTATATTAAACAGACTTATAAATGGTCTTGATATCTATCTTTTAATTAAATCTAAATCTGATTCTGTCACAACGAAAAAAACATAATATATCAACAATCAGGGACATTTATGTAAGGGTCAAGATCAATTAGTTCAGCTTTTAAATTTCACGCCGCGATCCAGAATCTTGATCATGGGGACGCGTCTAGTTGCCAGATGCTGTGCAGAGAATGAGACAAAAAAAAAAAAATTCTGTAAGGTAAATGGACGTCAAAATTTACATTTGGCTTTTCTAAACATACATGTCTAGACTAAGAGTTTGTAGAAGAAATACCTGCAAGTTTTATCCGGAAGCCAAGAGTGTTCTTGTGAAATGGTCTGGATTCTTCCAGGCTGTAAAACATGTATCAGGAATACACACATATACAAACATGCTTCACAAGTTATTTTTATCACTGGTATATGTACCCAGCTTTGCCTGATTTAGTTATAGAAACATTGAACCAACATTGCCGATCACAAGATCTTTTCCATGTCCCTGTAATATTCTATTTTATCATTCATAACAATAGTTTTTTTTTCTCTTTGTCACCCTTGATATTATTTAGAAACTCTCTCATATTCTCTCTCTCTCTCTTTCTTTCTCTACTTTCATTTGATATAAAATCTTGCATCTCTCTCCCTTCCTCTCTCTCTCTCTTTCTATCTTTTCCAAAAATTTTGCTACGTGAGCTAAATATCAGTACGTAAAGGTATTTAGACAGCTGTTAAAGTTTGAGCATTGTAACAAAATTTCTCTCTGAGAAGGAAAAAAAAAAGGAAAATGAAAAATGTGGTTGAATTTTCCAGGAGTTATCAAGTTACGTTTGGAAATACTTTTTTTCTTCTATATTGTAGGCTTGCTGTGCTGGAGGACCGATAGCAGCTCTCCAGCTTGAGGAGGCGGCAAGAGCCCAACTGGTCTTGGTGGTAATTGGCTCAGAACAAATAAACACGTCAGTATTTTATTCATTAGCTAAATTGAAAAATTTGAGGAAACTTCTTCGGAAAGGTCTCGGTTTGTTTCTTTATTTTCTAATTTAAAGATAAGTTAGCTATGCAGCTGGCAACTTCAGATTCCTCTGAAAGGGCAATACTGGTTACTTTTTAGATCCAACATAATTTATGACAAAAGTATAATAACCTGGATTTGCCAAAACGTTGAACTAAAATTAATCTGGCAGCACTATTGACAGAAACAAACAAGATTAAAAAAGCAGCAGGACATACACTATGGCTAATATTGAATTTTGTTCTATAACAAGTTTAGAAACTTTTGTCTTTAAAAACACATGGACATCTTTATTGAGGGAAGAAATATCACAATTTTTGGGAAGTTAAATTGAAATACATGAAGACTGTGAACTGTGGCGCATAAATAGAAATTCAATACACAAACTCTAGCTCTTCATTCATACATTCTGTCTGGAACATTTGGATATATATACTTAAGATAAATTATAAGACATTTTGTGTTATATTGTTTATTACAATCTCAGAGCATCTCAAACCATTACAACAAGATCTAACTTCATGTAACAGTGCGTCATTTCTAAAAATATTAGATTTAAAAATAAATTGAAATAATAAAAATTTCAGCCATTATTCAGGATGCTCTCATTGTAAAAATATGATGTGACAAGATCGACAAAACGGTCTGTGTCTGTTTGTTATCACGGTTAGGTAAAATGCCCAAGATACTCCACTTCCTAAATCATTGATCAGTTTGGTAAAAACATAAAGGCAACTTAGGCTAGCCTTATGTTGAAGGCCTGCTAAAAGCCAATTTCATTGGTTACTTCATTTTTCCTTTCTGAACAGGGTAAAAGTCCACTTCCATGCTCGCGCGCCTCCGAAGCCCCTCTAATTTTCTTTGCTCAATAAACAAAACAAAACCAAACAGTTCTAAGTAAAAGCTTCCACATTTAGGAATTCTCTTCTGTTCTTCTTATCTTCTTCTGTTAGGTACTTCCAATCTCTTCTTGATTTTCTCCCGAGTCTCACGGAACACAGGGATGACTACCCGACACCACCACGAATGCTGGTGGCTGTAATAGAAGAAGGTGTCAGAGTGCCCACTCAAATCTCGGATTTCCCGACGGTGCCTAGAGTTGAGTCCTTGGCAGCTTCCCTTGATGCTTACATGGAAAGGTGTGATGAAGATAAAGATGGGGCAACCGACGGAGCTTCGGAGGACGTTGACGAAGATGTGAAGGTTTACGTTGAAGATATCATGTCCTTCTTTTGCGGCATTATCTCAACTAGCTGGCCACTACCAACAGAGAACTGAGGCAGTCCAACCAAATAATTAAGGACTGTCTAAATGTGCCACAATCTAAAGATGTTATGATTATGATATGAATTGCTTTGAAATATACGTTCTTGTGCAAAGCAAAATTTCATTGCTATGCTTTTCTTTTGATCTTTATGTTAATTATTTTATTTAACAAATCATGTCACCGTGATTCGTATCAATTATCATGAACTCATTTCAAAATATGCTAACATCTTATTTAATCATAGAATTTTGTCCTTTCTTTCATTTTTAAAAATTAATGAAAAATTTCATTGCTAAAATGATTTTTTTATTCAGAAAAACTTTCAATACCGTCATAATCTTTGACATTTATCAAACAATTTTTAAAACATTTCTGTGTTCTTGTATTCTCAGAGCCTTCAACCTATTTGGTACTGCTTTCATTTAAATTATTACTCACAATTATATAAACGGTTAATTATTTTTATACAAAGCATTGCAATATTTTTTTCGATATCAAATCACTTTTGCGTGTATGTATATCTATATCTATAACTATCTATCTATCTATCTATCTCTCTCTCTCTGTCTCTCTCTCTCTCTCTCTCTCTATATATATATATATATGTATATATATATATATATTCATATATAGATATAGATATATACTTCACTTTTAAATAACATTTATATTTCCCCTTGAGATTGAAAGTTTTTTTTCAATAAATGAATAATGAGGAGTTTCTTTTTAATTAAATACCATACCATACTTTTTTCCTTTTTTAAATTTATTGACCAAGAAAATTGATCTGTGCCCTTAATTTGAACACAAATTTATAAAGAAATATTACCTTGATTTTAGTTCATGTCTCAAGTCCATACTATCCTTGCATAGGAAAGTGTCCTTATATTCATTTTTTGAAGATATCTTTACACATCATAATTTTTCTCCTGTATAAATCATGTGTATGGATTTTGAAATATGTGTCACTGGTTTAATTACAAGTTTTAAAACATTGATTCTTGTTCATTTATATTAGTTGGCATAGCGTAGCCTTTAATGAGCCTTCACAACAAAATAATATCATAGTCTTAGGTATGACAAAATTTTGGAATAGAAGGACATTTTAAACGTTTGCTCCCTTGGATAATTTTGGTTCTTACTTATGAATGCAACTTCTTAATTGCTATTTTTCATGTCAAAGAGAAAGTAGTATATTTTTAAAATTTATCTGCAGTGTAGACTTATACAGTATATAGAGAATGTGGGATGTAAAAAATCAATTTTAATACATGCCAGTGGATCATTTATCCAGTCTTTAGTATTAGTTGCTGACGTGCTTAGATTTACCATTTTATGTAAAAAATAAAATGAGTAAATGTTTTGAAACAAGTACTTCAAACAAGAGCGTCCATATAAATTTGATTTATATGGGGCCTTAAATGCGTCTAAACTTTATGGTCAGGAACTTATTTTTCTGGACGTTATCCTACGACGGTGATGACAGAAATGAAAATGAATGTCACCTTTGACTTTTGGGCCAGTGAAGAATTAAGAGGTTTTACCGGAAGAAAGAGGTCATTTCCGGTAAACTTGACAAGAATGGTTTAGTGCAGGAAGTGAAAGTAAACGAGGAACGAAGTTTATTCTGGATGTTATAATATGACATGAAATGACCTAGTTTGTTTTCAGAGGCCCAAACAAATTTATCCTGTATATTGTAGGGAAGTGAATTTCTATTTTAGCACTCTTCTCTGTACAAACATATAGCAAGCTAGTTAGGCTTTTATAACAGCTGATCTATTCTGCTGAAAACAGGTCTCTCAATGACATAGAGCATAACGTCTAGAAGCACATATTAAAGAATAGAATTAAAATGAATCGTGCTCTCAGAGCGTTTCGTTTTTTAAGTGAAAAGCTACTGTATGACGAAATAAATGAAAAAAATATATGGGTTTTACGTACATAGTTGGCCACTTTGTAAAAAACAACCACTCAAAAACATCAGAATTTTATGTAATGTTTTTTATTGACGAAATGGTGACTGATTCAATACAAAACTGGACAGATTAAATTATGCGGTTTTAAAGGTACACCGAACTATACCTGCTATCTCCTCAATGTTTGCTTGGGAGAATACATTATCATTTTTGTTAGAAAATATTTTTTAAATCTGAAAAGAAAAGGTGCATGAAAAATCATCCTTGTAGGCTACTATTGACCTTTTGAGAATTGTTCATATATGTGAGATGGCCTGTAATTTTCAAGCTTAATGATTAGTTTGGACAAATTGTTATTTCCATATTTTTTGAAAGCCCAACTAATTCCCTTCATAAGCAGTTGAAATTTTTAGAATATATTAGTATTTGGTTGAGATACGACCCAAAACTGAACACAAAGCTGGGGAATGAGAAACTGAGTGAAACTTGTTTAAAGTTAGGGACTGTTTTAAGCAGGTTTGCAGTTATCTTCACAAAAATTACCATAAAGCATATTTAAAGTTTCTTTTCGGCCTCGACACTTGTTGACAAGATAGAAAAATGGTTTATAGTTCATAAGAAGCAAAAAAGTAGCAAACCTCTAAAAATAGTTTTTTTTTATGTTTGAAGCCCAATAGCTCAAAACAGTAATTTCCAACATGAGCCTGAAAATCCCAAGCCACCACTCATACATAGGGTTTCCATTTTAAAATTTTGCTGTGGAGCTCGTTTGTGAAATAAAATCATCCAGGGTCAACTGGACAGTACCTGTCCGCTGTGCCCCACTGAACCGTCTATGGCTACCTTTAGTCTCACTAATGTTACATAACATTACATGAAAAAGAATCAGTTAAAAAAAGTAATAAAATATTACAGGAGGCAACAAAATCAACCGGAATTTGGGTCAACTTAATCTTAATATTATAGTAAGGAGAATTTTGTTACTGATGATCGAACAAAAGACCTACATGTATGCAGGTCACAAACTTGTCAGAAGCTTTTCGAAAGATTTGAAATTTAATTATATTAAACGATCCAGAATGGAAAGAAAGATTAAAAGTTGAACAATTAATACATTTAAAAAAAATGTAAACTCAATATTCCTTGCAATCTATATCATAGATCTAGATTCGAGTCTTATCGACAAATCTAAATCTTGAATCTGAATTTAAATTTTAAATACACATTCTACTTTCTTCTGGATTTTTTTAAAGATCTAGTGTTATGAGAATTTGTAACATATTAAGGAACTATTTAAATTATTTTAAAAGTATTGAAAATGTTTTTTTGTTATTGTTTTAATAGCTTGACCCTATTTACTCATGAAGTGAAAAGGTCGATTGATTCTCTCTTGATTTAGAGTCTTGATTAGATTTGTTATTTTGCCTTTTTTATTTCTCTGGAGTGAGCGTCTAGAACTTCAAATTCTTACTGGCTTGTCCATCAAAACAGATTGTGATCCTTAGAGTATTTAGCATCGTAAAGTGGGTGAGATGAGGGGCGGTGAAAAGGAGCGAGATTACAGTTAGCCAAGTTTGAGGGCATAGGGGTGTTTCTTAGTGTTACAAACTTGTACCTCGATCAGTAGTATGGCAAAAATGCGAGTCTGGCCCACCTCCCCTTTTTTTAAAATTAAAAAATTACACCCCCTAGTACCCCCCTCGAGAAATAAAAAAAAGTGAAAAAAATAGGGTCCTGGAAAAAGTGTTTGAGGTTAAGGCAGTAAAAAATCAATAACTTTTCAATTGAGAGCCAACGGAGCATTAACCCCGTGTGCAGCTAACCAAAGCAAGAAATTCAATACTTTAAAAAAATCAATATTAAACACATGACTTCTAGCTCAATCGATTTTCTAGCCACACCAATAAAATAATCTGTTTACTTTTTGTTTATGGCAACTAGAGAGAGGTAAGGATCCAACCGACATTCTGCTGTCATTTCTGCTGTGTCTCTCGTTGTGATATGTCGCAAGGCAGTGTTTCTTCTCAAGAATTATTAAGAGATAGACGAGTGTACTAGAGCGCATGATAAACTGTTAGAATTTTCTACTTTTTGAATGCATTATACCAGTGGTTTGAAAATGAGAAAATTCAAGGACGAATCGTTCAGTCATGGCAAGTTTGGTTGAATACTCATATTAACATTTCAGCCTCTCATGCAAGAAATTTACGTCAACTTGGAACTCTTCTCAATGATTATCCAAAGCTAAAGTCAATAGATCTTCCTCTTTAAGAGGTTCTTAAAAATCAAAAGCTGTTGAAAGAAATGTTAGCTATTCCCAACTGTTCGGCGTTTTGGAAAGAAGGATTCGGCTTTACATTTGAACCACAGTCATCGCAAGAACACACTTAGCAACGGTGATTATAGTATAAGCGCGGTAACCAAGGACAGTAAACAAACTTACAGACCGAGTGACAACAAGCAACGGTTTACTTAGTAAACATGTTGACTCGCTCAAAAGAACTTTTTGAAAACAAGATTTTAGAACTTAACAAAAGCCGTCGTGTGTATCAATATTATTTATTGATCCAAGCACACCTGAAGAGACTTGAGAAGTCGAAACGGTTAATAAATATGAATGGTTCCCACCCCTTTTGTTCGTTTGTTGTTTATCGATTTTTTCCCCTAATAAAATGGATAACCTAGATTGGGAAGACCTTTCAAACAGGAACAATTCACCAATCCTCCCAAGATCTATTCGAGGTTTAATAGTCGGTAAATCGGGGTGTGGAAAAACAAATCTATTATTAAATCTTTTATTAAAACCTCAACTGTTAGATTATAATA
>JAWDGP010000920.1:0-11754 GCA_033675545.1 Elysia crispata
GAGATCTTATCAAAAGGATAAAGTAGAGTTTAGATAGGGCAGAGCAATCGAATTTTAAGTCTTAAGATTTTGTTAATGTTGTCTCAGTGTCGATAAAGAGAAGATAAGCAGGCCTACAGTGTATGATGTTTGATGAAATAAAACTAAACTCACACAGTTTCACACGTGAAAACGAAATAGGGCTTAACGCTTGTAACTATTTCCAAGTAGCTATATCAAGTGAAATTTCATTCTTTTTCATTCTTATTTGGTTTATTTTATTAATTATAAAAAAGTACAATACCTTATATTTAGAGCGAATTAAAAGTACTAATTGAACTTAAAAAGTGTTATTTTTCATAGCATGGTATATCTGTTCGCGTAAATAAGATAAAAAGTTATTTTCTGCCAGCATTTCATTTTCACTAATTTAAAGTTTATAAAATGAAAGAGAGCTGCATCATTGCATCTCAATGACAACATTTTTACATCATACATTTTACCCAAACTTTTTTTTTTTTATTCAAGCTCCTTATAACGCTGAGATAGAAATGTTCGTCTTAGCGGCAAATCTGCCTCAACTAAAGAACTCGGCCTGAGAGAATTCAATGATAGATTGGTCCTTAAACAATACCAATGTCGCTGTTATAATAAAACGCCCCTCCATGATCAATCACAGAGGAGTAGCTAAAAAGACTGCACCTTAATGAAACCTAAATGTCAGGAAAAAATACTTTGCACACATACTTTTGATTAACTTAAGTATGTTAAAGATAGCTTTAGATTCGGGATGTTCAGAGAAGTAGAAGCAGTAAAATGTGTCAAACTTATCTTAATTATTACTACTTTTGAGCTACAGATAATTTAAATCAATCAACTGATGTGAATATGATTTTACAAAGAGGTATGAAACTTTTTATGGAAGTCTTGAGTTCTGTTTAACAATTTTAAGTATTTCAAAGATCCAAGCAGAACTAGGACAGTACTGTTGGAAAATATTTTATCCTGTGGACGTATTATGATTCCCTTTTTTACTTCAAATTTCACTTCAATGTACATTCTGGCTGAAACTATTGCTTGATTCGAAAAAAAAACGTTAAGTACAACTCATGACTTGCAACCATATAAAGGTATGGATACATGTAGCGATCTGCATCAAGTAATAAATCGCTTTCTGCAGAGAACCGCTTGCTACAAATTTTAGTGTGTTTACAAGAAGCGTTTTAGTTCTCTGCTACTTTCTACACAGGACCTCCAAACCAAGAAACTTTTGTAACTTTTTGACAAGCGCTTTCATTTAACTAATTGTTGTCGTTAAAAAGATCATGGAAATTTAAGGGTTGCCGAATTAATGGGGTTGATTCTGAGATTATTCAGGAGTTTTATCGACATCAATGTCTAAAAGGCAAAATTCACAGGCTATGATTCCACAGAAATACAGTGCCTGCAATCCTAGAGAGTGCCTGGCTATTGAACTCTCAGTTATCTCTACGTGTTGCATTTTAGATCTGCTAGATTGTACTATCAATGATTAAGATCCAAACTTTGTCCATATAGACTTCAGACCAAAAATTCAAGGCCTAGGTTCAGACCAAAAGTTTAAATCTATATCTTGAATTGATATTCTAGCAGCAAATATAGATTTAAAGTCCGACATTAATCTGTCACTGAGATTTTAAGAGCCCTTACACACTCTCCTAATTTCCAATCGTATTCTTTCAAATGAAGCGTCGAGTGTATTTTTTATATGGCAGCTTTGACACTGAAAGGCTTAATAGCATTACATGTATTTGCGTAAAAATGGCTTTATTATTATAAACAGTCCTTTCGTATCATCCTCCATTGACTCAACTGATCAGATGGAAAAACTTCACTCAAATAATAGGATTAACTACCGGAGATTTTATTTGAGTGACTAGAAATTTTAATTGATCATAGTTTTTCTGCGTGTTAACTCCCACTGCAACGACAAACCTAGAATAGCCTAGTAGACGTAGTGATAGTAACAGAATTAGCAGTGGCAGTATTTGTAGTAGTAGTAGTAGTGGCAGCAGCAACAGCAGCAGCAGCAGCAGTAGTAGTAGTAGTAGTAGTAGTAGTAGTAGTAGCAGTAGTAGTAGTAGTAGTAGTAGTAGTAGTAGTAGTAGTAGTAGTAGTAGTAGTAGTAGCAGTAGTAGTAGTAGCAGCAGCAGCAGCAGTAGTAGTAGTAGTAGTAGTAGTAGTAGTAGTAGTAGTAGTAGTAGTAGTAGTAGTAGTAGTAGTAGTAGTAGTAGTAGATATAATATCAATTATTTCAACTTATCTTCAAACTATATTATATATATATATATATTCGAAATATGAGTCATCCAAATCATAATAATTTTGCAAGTTTTAAGCCTTGTTCTCATAATTTTAAAGATCAATAAAGTATTCGAAAGGTTTTACCTAAACTGATCATATCGGAGGTTAGAAATGATACAAATTTTGTGAGAACAGCAAAAAGCCGTAGATAAAATGGAATTTTTCAAAGATGCGGTTAAAAAGTCTCTTTATCTCATGTGTAACAGAAAGAGATAAGAGATGAATTATATATATATATATATATATATATATATATATATATATATATATATATATATCATATTCAAACTTTAGCTGAACCTAACATAGATGCCTTGGCTTTGAATTAAAACGCGATACTGAATTGCGGGATATGTATATTTATATTATTGATATGCATTATTGACCTTAGTTCAATCACTGAAAGTAGACATCTGTCCTTTTCTTTTTCTTTTTTTTTACTCAAAGTAGTTTTCGAACTTTTATTTACGACACACGCAAGGAAGATAAAAATGACGGGGTTTTTTTTCTTAAACAAGAGGCATAAAAATCCATCTATTTTAAGAATTTTCTTCCTGATCAACCGTCTTGAAAATTCTTTTTGAACTGTAAATGCAGCGAACAATTCATACTTTTAAAAGACTTCTGCCATAAGAGAAAACGGTGACGCAAAGCCTTAGTTTACTATTTAGTTACATCGCTGGTTTTTTGTTATTTTTTATCTCCACTTCAGGATGTTTTTGGTTCTTTTCCATGGCCCAGCTTTTCGAGAAACATTGTAATTTTGAGATTCTTTAGTAGCTGGCAAGGTTGGTCATTGGAACCGACGGGTTGTCAGAAGCTCAGAAGGGTTGACACGCTGGTAACAGAGACCGGTGAATTGGGAGGGGCAGATGAGCTGGCGGGATCACCATCTGAAGCAGGGGTTGGGCACAGGGGCAAACAAAATCCTAACCGGTTTTCGCCTAGGAAATATAAGATAGCTAAAGCATTAAGTCTTGTCGAACTAATGGGCGGAGTAATAGAAATAATCCAAAAAAAAAAACAATTATGAAACACCTCGTTTCAGAATATCAAATAACCAGAAGCAGAAGAGTAGTAAAAGTGTATTATCATGTTTCCTTGAATGGTGTCTTAGATCAGTCCGTTTGAAAATCGTAATGAAATGAATACTTATTAAAATGTTTGATAGAAGACATTTTGAGCAAAATCACCAAAAGAATTGCTATATTGATGTTCTTTCTCCCCTTTTGTTGTATGTATGACTGTGTATTAGTGTGTGTGTGTGTGTGTAAAAACAAGATCAAGGAAGCATCATAAGCCTATTGCATCACACACTTTTCCTTTTGTGTGTGGGTGTGTGGGTTTTTTCTTTTTTTTTTTTTTTTTTTTGTTTTGTTTTGTTTTTTAAATCAAGTTTTGTCTAACAAATGGTTTGACAAACATTAAATTCTATTATTAGTCGTAAACGTAGAGGCTTTTTTTTCTTCATTTTTATGGTTTAACAAGATCTTAGAGTTTACAATCAGATTTTCTTATCTTAGTTTCTTTTAGAAGATAAGAGAATTTCCGTGGATTTGAAAATTTAAACGTACTGTCTACATCTCTGCAGAAGGCTAAGTAAGAAGCGATTTCACAGCTTGGCTCTACATAACTCCAAAGCGGTTCTAAACATTGAACGGATGATCAATCAGGTGCTCTGCTTTTTACCGTTTGATATCATGATCTTCTACGCATCTCAATCCCTCGTCATTTTCTGTGCATCCGTCACTCCTCCTACTTTCAGTCCATCCAACATCTTTTCTCGATGTTTTTCACTGCTATGCTTTCTTTCGATCATTCCAGCTGTCACAAAATTGTCTAGTTTCTCTCTTTTCAAATGGCCCAAAAAATGTGCCTGCGATTTACGTATTCTATGTATGAGTGATCCTGTTAGGTTAGCTTTTCGTAACACTGTTTCATTTTATTTCTTTGCCGTCAATTAGATTTGTAACATTCTGCGAGGGAACTACATTTCTGTTGTCTCCAGTTTCTTTTGTACCTGTTTTGAAATTGTTCAGGTCTTGCATCTATACATCAAAATGGGTTCAACATAGCATTCCAGCGCCTTTCTTCTTGTCTGAATCAAGATGTGGTTATTTGTAAGCAGAACGGATTTCCTTCTCTGGAAACTCTTTTTTGCTTGCGCTGTTTTTGATGCAATTTCAGTGAAGCTGCGTCCACCACTTGATATTCAAGAACGCGAGTGTTTTGATTCATCCTTTTGTTTAAATTTATTCCAGTTGATAAAGATGTTGATCTGTGGACACTCATTGTTTTGACTGACGATCATTTCTTTTGTCTTTTTGCTGTTCAATTCCAAAACTTTCTTTCTGCTTTATTCTTTAACAGTGTCTAATAATAAAAAGTCTTCTTTTTTTTCTCTAATGAATAACTTATCATCAGCATATCTCAAGTTGTTTACGTTGTGGCCAACTTCTTTAATTTCTGCGTATCGCTTTAGGTGAAGATCATAGATTCCTCAAAAGCTACAGGTATTTTTTTAGGATTCTTTGTCCCTCCGACTTTTGTATTGTTACTCGTTGGAGTATTTACTTCTCGTTATATTTATTGAATTCAAGGCATAATATAGCACTGATTGAAAGTAAATGGCTTTGGTCATATATTTAAGACTTTTTGACTTATTGCAACTGTTTCAGAGTAAAGACAAGTTATTAACATTTAGCAGAAGTTTTAGTATTAGTGGAAGTAGATTCTGATTCAGTTTGGACTAGTTTAATGGCTTTGTATGGAGCAACTGAATGTGTTACATGTAGTTTAGATGGAATCTAGTTACGTAGATCGTAGATCGTCTTTCGCAATTAAAAAACTTGCCTTGAACGAATCAGTTTGGGTCTGAAAATTTTCGAAA
Organism: Elysia crispata; assembly: GCA_033675545.1. Lineage (NCBI taxonomy): Eukaryota > Metazoa > Mollusca > Gastropoda > Plakobranchidae > Elysia > Elysia crispata. Next base: position 5,213 of record JAWDGP010000920.1, read on the forward strand.
AATTTTAGTACCTCATTCGTTAGATTCATTAGATTCGTCAATGCCCATTGCAGAATTTGACTTTTTTCTTTTGCTTCTTTTATTTTATTTTAACTAAAACTGGAGCTTGCTTTTTCTGTTTGGTTGATAGGTCAGAAAATAAAAACTTCCCTTGCCATCTGTCAGTGTTTTCTCAACCTTATCTGTCTCGATGATGTCACGGTGTTGATCGTCCTTCTAGGCAAAGCTTTTATCTGCTTTGTTCTTCTTTTGTACTAGGTCTACGCTTATCTTTCAGCCATCTGTTCAAGAACATTGTTTAGAATTCATTCAAACCTCTAGTTATCTTTAATACATTTAAAAAAAAACCAACACTTTTTTTAAAGAAGGGAGAGCTGAGTTGATTGGAAAGGCGTGGGGTGTGAAAAGGAGGGGGGGTGGGGGAGAAGGAGAGAGGGGAAGGACGAGGAGAAGGAAGTATACTATCATTGTGTTGTTAGAACTGGGAGTTCTCACGTGCAACAAGCGGCATAATTTGGAAAAGATCAGAACAAAATTGATAAATATGATACGGACTTGATGCAGGCTTGCAGGAATTTCAAAGAAAACTTATCGCCGTGAATGTAGGTTCATGTAGTTAATGTAGTAGCCAAAATTGTTGAACGTCCCCCGCGGTTTCTCAGGAGTCTAATATGGGAGCGATTGTGATGCTATCGACACACAATAAATAATTAGAAAACACTCTTATCAAGGAGTCATGGCCTATTGTAGCTGATTGACCACTTTACCAAAAGTCTGGACAGTTCTAAGTTGCAGAAGTAAAGTTCTTGTTTCAACTTCGTTTCCATTTATAAAATAATCACTATTTTTTTTTTTTTTTCTTTGCTATATATTATTTCAGAGCTAACATCCTAATCTTTTCTTATTAGGTCATTTTACAAACTGTATTCATCTGTTCGTAACCAAACAGGACCTTTGAGTTCTATCAGTTTGTATTTGGCATTTTAGCCATTTAATATAATAAAAAACCTGAACTGGGTTAGTCGCTGAATTAACTTTAAAATCCTGGCAACGTGATTTTATTTTTTTTATAGAAAGCTCAGTGATAATTTGGTAGCATCTGTGTCTTACCACAGAACTTCTTCACTTCTTTGGTGTTCTCACACAGTAAAGCTGTTTAAATTCCAATGCGAATTCCTCATCAATTTTTGGACATAATTATAAAGAAGCAGATAACTTCAGGTACCCGCTTTGCTGGCGAAGTTTTGTATTTTCTGCATGCCTGATTGTCATTATTGTTATCTGGTGACAGAACTGACGATTTGTGGTAGTCAGCTGGCATGGCTATCTGATTTGTTTTTGTTTTTGTTTTTAATAATAACAACAAAATATCGCATCGTACAAATTGACTCAATTTTCTAATCCTCTTGGACTTTGATATTAATTCTGATTCTTTAAACCAGGTAAAACAGAAGTTTTATGTTGTATTAGCCTACATGCATTTCAAGTTAAGCCAACTCTCTTTAGGGAAGCGATTTGGCTTTACTTATGATACATTTAATACATCATAACTTTTTTTAATTGCGTAACATCAACACCTTGGCAAAATCAATTTTTTTTTGTATTATTCTGCTAATGTAAATTGCTGCTTAAACAAGTTAAAGTCGACGTGTTCTTCAGGTTCTCAGATGCTCAGATCAGTCCAGCTTTACCTCATGACAGTATATGACACTATTTTGAATGTTCAAGTATAAATTTAAACCCTTTCGATTTTTATATGATAGTTGATTAACTGATAAGTAATGACGCAATCACACGCTAAAGTTCGCCTGAAAAATAGCAGAGTGAAAAGAAATGAAAGTAATTAGGGCTCTGACTTCTTTAGAGGGATTAATTTTACAGTACCTGCAAAGTAGTCCTAAGTTACCCTGTATCGACAAAATAATGTTATTCTTAACAAAAAGAACATATCATACCACGCCAGTTTACTGCCACGTAAACAGTAAGAATCCAAAATAAATATATTACATTACTGACACAAATCAAAATTGTCAGAGAAAAGTCTTTGCAAACACTCCTTATATAATAGATCTCACAATCCAGAATGTGGCAATAAGCACCATCCTGAGATAGATAAATTTATTTTTGTCTATTCCAAAAGCCAAGGCTCGCATTGATCGCTTTGAGAGAGCAGCTGCGACCATCGAAACTGGTGCCTCTTTCGAACGCGCTACGGAATTGTTTTTTTTAATTACGGATTTAAGCATGTCATCTTTCTTCACTTTCCTGCGTTTCTATCCATAATTATATATATATATATATATATATATATATATATATATATATATATATATATATATATAAAAGAGAGAGAGGGGAAGAGAGAGAGAGGGAAGAGAGAGAGAGAGAGAGAGAGAGAGAGAGAGAGAGAGAGAGAGGTGGAGAGAGAGAGATATTAAGATTAGATGAACTTATCTCAAACCGGGAGGATTTAAGCGTAAAAGAGAAAGATTCTCGACCCTGAGACAAGGAAAGAATAAAAATCTTTTAAAATTTTATGCAGTTCTAACGAGTCTGAAACTTAAAAAACCTGCATTGTTTAAAATACCTATATTTTGAATGTAATTTGAGCTGCGTGGCACTGATTTCATGTTTCAGACTTGCACCACACTAATAAAATAACGAATTTGTGATCATTTATTGACATAATTATATAATTATAGTTAAGAAATAAATCTGAAAAATCCTTTTTACAGGGTTCCATCGCTGTCCAAAATACTGGATTAAAAACTCCAAGACCTCCCAATGATCAAGTCAATTTCTAGGGTTGCCATCGGTTATTGCCACCTCCAAAGAAGACATTAGAAAGACACACTCCCAATCCCCCACCCCCACCCCACCTTTTCCCCCATGTTTTTCCCCATCGGAATGTCCTGCTATTTGGCTTGGAACATGCCGGCAACCCTAGCCAAATTCCGATTACACTACACTACACATCCGCTCACTTTAGAAAATGATATATCAGAGGAGAAAAAATATACAATATTACATGTGTAGATTGAAGATAGAGGCTCATTTGCCGATCAATATGATTATAATAAAATTTAGAAATTGTCATGAGTTGAGTAATAGACTTTGTGATGCAGGAGCTGGTGGTAAACTTGTTGCCACAGATGTTTAGTTCGAGGCAATGTAGCAAGATGTCCATGATTGTTTTGAATAATATCGTGGCTAATGACCGTTTTCCACTTACTAGGTTTAAAATGTTGTTTCAAGAGTAAGTGCTGAGATCCAAGCTGGAAATTTGTGATGCGGCTGTTTGCTAGTCTTGATATTTTCATCCGCATTCTGTTAGCTCTACCCTTCAGACAGCTTGGAAACATCCAGTGCATCCAGTGCACCACGAATGACGAAAATTGTGGAAATTTTATATGGTGTCTGCTTAGTTAATAAGAATGTTACTCGAAGCTTTCTGATTTCCTGAGTTTTTTTTTTTTTACTTCTATGTAGCATAAGCCAGGGTTTAGCAAAATATTAAGTGGTCTATTGCTAATAAAGCAGTCGGTGTTCCACTCTTGTTTATCTACATTTCAATGCTTTGAGTGCTGATTGCGAATGAGAGCGAGAAAAAACGGACATGGTAAAACATTCCACTTCGATCAAATCCGTACAGTTTGTTTTATAATTCAAGATGATCACTCTCAAGTCTACTCAAACCAGAGATAATGTTTTCAGTTTTCAGCTTATCCTCAAAGGCTCAAAAATTACTCTAAACTAGTGATTGTCGCCGGTCTAGTTTTTGAAGGTGTTCTTTTGACGATGGTTTTTCAATAATAAAATCCTTTCCTACATCTTCCCTAGTCTAGATGATTGTTGAGGCATCGAGAATGATGCGAAACCACCTGTTTAGTCTTACAAAGGCTTCCTTTTAAACTTGGTCTCTTATTTTTTACAATATGTTGACCATAAACCAATCGAAAAACTGAGTTTGATTCAGAATCAGAGTGAAAAAGAAAAAGGAAAAAAAAAAAACGCTAAAAAAAGGGGAACCATGGATGCAGTAAAATATTTTCGAAGGATCAACTAGGAGAAACTCCTGACGAGAAGAAAACTAATAAATCTACTTAAAATTTATCATTCTTCTTCTTCTTTTTCATAGTAGTAGTAGTAGTAGTAGTAGTAGTAGTAGTAGTAGTAGTAGTAGTAGTAGTAGTAGTAGTCGGAGTTAGTAGTAGTAGTAGTAGTAGTAGTAGTAGTAGTAGTAGTAGTAGTAGTAGTAGTAGTAGTAGTAGTAGTAGTAGTAGTAGTAGTAGTAGCAGTAGTCGGAGTTAGTAGTAGTAGTAGTAGTAGTAGTAGTAGCAGTAGTAGTAGTAGTAGTAGTGGTAGCAGCAGCAATAGCAGCAATAGCAGTAGTAGCAGTAGTAGCAGCAGCAGCAGCAGCAGTAGGAGAAGAAGTAGTAGAAGGAGTAGTAGTAGTAGTAGTAGTAGTAGTAGTAGTAGTAGTAGTAGTAGTAGTAGGAGTAGTAGTAGTAGGAGTAGGTGGTGTTAGTAGTAGTAGTAGTAGTAGTAGTAGTAGTAGTAGTAGCAGCAGCAGCAATAGCAGCAGTAGTAGCAACAGCAGCAGCAGCAGCAGCAGCAGCAGCAGTAGTAGTAGTAGTAGTAGTAGTAGTAGTAGTAGTAGTAGCAGTAGTAGTAGTGGTGGTAGCAGCAGCAGCATCAATGTCGTCACCAGCATTTTCAACACAGATCTTTTAAGTTTGATAAAGTTTATGCCGTCCAGGATTCCAAAACAAGTCATGTTATGGGACAAATGGATCAAAACAAAGGCAATACATCAGAAGGATTGTCAACAAGAGAAAGATTTTTTTAATTGCAAAGCAGCTGAGTCTATTTTGTGATTAAATTGAAAAAAGATCATCCTTTTTTTCTTGAGAAAGATGAATAAAAGTGTAGATGAAGATTCAGAGGCAAGGCAAGAGTTCATTCTAGTAAGAATATATAACTAACATCAAGGCCTAGCCACTCTAGTAAAGATCGGGTAGCTCTCAGGAAGTTTTGTAATGGATTGCTTTGTACTTTCTTCTTTAATGTATCGAAAAGCCTCTTACTAACTATGATGTTTCCACTTCCCCCTAATACTCTGGTGTCTAAAAAGCCTACCTTTGCGTATGTGAGCTGGAAAGTTAAAAAAAAAAATGATAATAATACGTTGTAATCATAAGTAATTTGAGAATAAAATGTCTTTGGTGTGTTTACCTGATAAATATTTCCCATCCTGTATTAACAAAGAATTTTAGCTTCATGTACTGGCTTGGAACACACAAAACCCAACTGTGACATTAACTTTGGTAACACTAAGCATAAAAGTATTTCTTATCAACATGAGGGCTTTATTATCTTGTATTGTTAATCTTCTTGAAATCAAATAAATCGATGTAATGTTAGGAGCAACAGAGCCTGCAGAGTATGACTATCAAAATAAGTTCTTCTTCTTTTACGCATTTTTTTTCCTCGTGGGTGGGGGGGCGCTAATTTTTCCAAAAGTTTCACTCCATTCTCCTTTTATTTCTCTATGATTGGCCTTTGCAGATCAGTATCAACAGTGCCGGTATTAATTTTACCTAGGTCAGAAATCATGGACTGAATGATCCACACACTCCCATGTGTCATAGGCTTTATAAATGATCATACAAATTACAATGTCAATACCAGTACAAAAAAGGCAGCAAAGTATCGGCATAATTAATTTTTATTTGTTTAAATTAAATCTTTTCCCTGTAAACTGTCAGTAGCATATCTTAAAGATCTTATTTTTTCTCCCCTGTCCGCATATTTTTGGGGGTAACATTTGTTACATCTGTAGACAAAAACCCACAACATTCCAACAACAGCAGAATCTTTAACATTATTTAGTGTCATCTCATGCACGCCAGTAAACAGCAAGCCAAACACTCTGCCACTTCTGCAGCTTTTCACTCCAGGCCTAATACAAAACTGGTGAACCTTCATGCTGTGACTTGAGTTCAGCTCTTCAAAATTAACAACAGCAATAACAAAACTAGTAAAAAAAAATGGAACTTTTTTTTTTATTATTCATTGATATTTATATTTAAATAGTGAACAAATCCATGCAGGATTTTTATAGGCGAACCAGAGCTGAGCCCTTAGTGCTTGTGGCATCTCTGTATATCCAGTCCCTCTCAATAATTTGAAGTCACTGTGTTGCAAGGGACTATGCTGACTAGCTGAATTCAGTTCCCAACTCAGAGACTTGAGGTACTGCGGTCCGATAGCTGTACTAGAACAAGAGCTCGTTCTTTATTTTTGTATGAGTAGATTAAAAAACTTCCCTGTTTGTGGGTTAGTGCAATTGGTTTTCACACTCAACATATACTGGAAGGAGTTAATCTTAAGTTCAGTTATGCTAACAAACGCTACAAGAATAATTTCAGAAATTAGTTTTATTTTACAAGAAAGTATAATCAACATATCTTAGCAAAACAGTTCAAACATTCAGCAAAACAGTCCAAGTGCATCCTATATAGAATTAGCAATACGTAACT
>JAWDGP010000921.1:0-115000 GCA_033675545.1 Elysia crispata
TGTATGTATGTATGTATGTATGTATGTATGTGTGTGTGTGTGTATGTATGTATGTATGTATGGATGTATATTATTATTATTATTATTATTATTATTATTATTATTATTATTATTATTATTATTATTATTATTATTATAATCGTCATCATGATTATTATTACTTCCTTTGTGACCTTCATTTTTTTTCTGTTTACTGACATTTACCGATTCAGAAATTATTGTAAAGAACTATAAAACAAGCTTTCAAGCGATGCTTGGTGCTTTATCTTATTTTAAAAAATTGCGCTAGCATGAACAAAATATTAATATGCTTTCTTGAAACTTAAAAAATTGTAAAGATGTATGACGGACCAGAACGGAAAAGTACTCATAGTTTCCTTACCTCGACTGTTTCGACAACTAAAAAAAAATTGATGGCAACAAAAAATAGCAGAGTTATTAGGCACTGATTACTTTCCTAATATTCTGATAGGAATAAATCTCTCAAATAATTAGATAAGTGCAGCAACGTTTATTATTATGGAACCTTTATATAAAAGTGTTTTTATCTAAATACACTTCCCTAATATATATGTTTCAGATATTACACATTGTGATGTGGAAATAACATACTGTAACTTTAAAACATTGAAAAAAAATATTTGATGTTAATTATGTCATTTTTTTGTGTCTGTAAAGGTCCTTGAAACCCTAAGGGATTTTATTTGTGTGAGGGTAGGGGTCATGGGAAAACGGCCAGTAAATTTGCTTGGTTTTATAATTTTAATATTTATGGACACGGACGTTTTAAGATCTCCAGGTAAGCTTTAAAAAAAAACAATATCTTATCTAATCTTATATTATTTCTTCACGAAGACTTGTGACCTTTGTCATTCTTAGTCAGTTTAAAACTAGTCCCGTCTATCAATATTGTTTAAGGATTTAGTCAGCCCCTCCGCGTTATAATGACTGTAGAAGGATAGCTGTGAAGATGCTCTCCACCGAACAGCCAAACCCTGATAACTCGAGAGAGAAGACTATGTTGAACACAACCCACGCCCTACGAGGTGAGCACTTGCGACGGCTACAGGACAAATCCATTACCATGTTGTTAGCTCAGTGGACGCCTGCAGTGAGGTCACTTCCGTTTGGTAAGGGCAAGGACGAGATTTCAGCCCGATAGAATTGGTTCAGGTCGAGAATTACAATAGATGAAGGACATTGGGAAAAAACATGGTGAAATGGTAAACAAAAAGTTAATTAAAGCAGAGATTAAGATAATAGCAAAAGTGAATATAAGGTTAGAAAGAGTAAGGACGATAAATGGATTAGAAGTGGACGGAGAGAGAGAGAGAGAGAGAGAGAGAGAGAGAGATGGAGAGAGACCGGGGGAAATACCGAGAAAGAGAGTGAATGTAAGAAATAAAGAAAACAAAGAAATAACGCTAGAAACCAGATTTGATAACGCCATAGGCTGCAGGTCAAACTCGAAAACATAACAAATAATGAGATGAGGAAAAAAGTAATTAAATTTAAACTGTAAACAGACAGGAAGGGTGTTAGACCAAAGAAAAATCAATGTTGTAATCAAAGTACACAATGGAGAGAAGATGGATGTGTAGCGATGGAGGTGTGAGAAGACGCTAGGTACAGTGTGACACATGTGCATAAATTTATCAATAACAATTAACAAATTAGAGAGCACCACACCTACCGCAGGCAAGAGTAGCAGTAGAACTTGGCTGGGCTTGCAGAGAGAAGCAGTCGGTTTGAAATGGATTTGATTGAGGTGATTTAAAGAAAAAAACAATTTTGTTTGTTCTTAGATAGGAAGAAGTGACGATTTGTTCAGAGGCTCGACACATGCGAGAGACAACTCTGTAGTCATCCGTAAAGAGGGGGGGGGGGGGGAGTGTGGTTTCATTCCCTACCATTCCACGATGCCTATCATTGCGATAGTGGAGAAAAATGTGATGTCACTCTTGGTTCTAAACATCTGAGGGTGATAGCGATTTGATGCTAGTTGAAGTGAGATGGTGAAGAAAACACTCTTCAGACCCAGTATTTAAGCGGTGTTGAAGGACGCTGATATTGTTATCTTTGTCTACTAGACTATGTTGCAGTTGTTTGACTCAAGGCAAGTGTCAATGTCTTGTCCTCATTTCCTTTCCTGTCGTCTTTTATCTGCCGCTTCGCGTCGAACGTTTTTGGTTACAGGATAGAGTTCTAATACGGGAAGCTTTGAGCACCACCATAAGTTAATGAATCAGGGCAGAGAAACTTTGAATACGCCCGATACGAGAAGTGATTTTGGAACTAATGAGAACATGAAACGAGGGGAAAAATTAGATGAAAAGAAAGAAAATGGAGAGGAGGGGAGGAGAGGCAGTGTTGGAAGAGGAACAGATAGGGACGGAAAGACCTTCACACATTCATATTTTATTTTTTTAGGTTTCTATCAATGCAAACTCGTCCATTTGGGTCTCTTAAAGTGCTACCGGTTTGTATACCATATTTCTTATCGCTTTTCAAATTAAATATTAAGACGGACAAGCAAACGGAAAGATTAGTAGAAAGGTAGAAAGAGATGCGGACATAGTCAGGGAGAGAAACAGAATGAATCAGAGAAAGAAACAGAAAGAAGAGGCAAAGACGCATAGCAAAGAGAGAGAGAGAGAGAGAGAGAGAGAGAGAGAGAGAGAGAGAGAGAGAGAGAGAGAAAGGTTGATAGATAGACAAATAGATAGATAATTAATTAGATAGATATATATGTAGTTTCAAGATAAGTTGGAATAATTGATAAGAGTACTCAACTGCGGGAGCTTTTCATAGATAGATATATAGATAGATAAACAAAAGGTTAGATAGATAGATAGACGCATATATAAATTATATATATATATATATATATATAACGATAGATAGATAGATAGATAGATAGATATATAAATGAATAGAGAGTGATGGATCGTTAGAGAGAGAAATAGACAGATACAGAGAGAGAAAGAGAAAGAGAAAGGGAGAGATAAATAGAGAGACAGATAGATCGTTAGAGAGAGAGAGAGATAGACAGATACCGAGAGAGAAAGAGAGAGGGAGAGATAAAAAGATAGATAGAGAGAGAGAGAGTGAGAAAGGAGGAGATAAAGAGGCCTCAAAACTTGATTTAATATTAAAGAATCTGTAAACATGTATATTCTATTTTACTCAGAACCCCGGACAAGCAGAAAATACGAAAAGCGCCTGACTCTGAGATATTGGATGGAACGTGGATTCAAGACTCAGACTTAAAAAAATTAAATTCCCCTCTCTCGACTGAGCACCATTCTCACATCCATACTCTAGAAGTATATCTCTCAGCAAATTGATGAAATGACCGAAAATAACGAATCTAAAGAAAGCTCCCAAGCATTACATAAAATATGAGATAAGTTAAACTTGAGTTAGGTTTGGTTAAACTAAACCTCTGGTGTCATTCTGGTAAACAGCCGCTGGGAGAAATGTCGACCATTATTCTCCTCTCATCAAGTTATCCTTGATGAAAGTCTGGTTAGAGATTAGCCAGTTGGGCTCTACGAGAAATCCCTTCACTAGACAAATCAATCGGATGATTAGAGAATGTGATGGCTCCTAAAACACGAGTAAAAACACATCCATCATTGTCCGTCACCAAGCTCTTTCCTTGAAAACCTTTGCTCAATATTTCATGAAGAAGATTGGATCGAGGCAATCTTATCTCGACCCATTAGCCTGATTTATAAACACAAACTTTGGTATGAACGTCTAAGTACTATATTTGAACTAGCTATTTCACAAAGTTAGACTAGAACAGGAATGAGAAAACATTTTTTTTAAGTAAAAGATAGGCCGTAGATTTGTCCTCACACCCTCAGAATATTCGAACAGGAGTGTTTAAAACATTGCTTACCCTGTAGTTGGATGTTCAGGATTATAAATCATAACTTTGGTCTATAGCGATTGGAAGCCAGCGGCAAACTTGAGAATCTTTGTCTGCTGCAATCTAATACGAGATTTTTCATTATCCCATTACTTAAGGGTATATTATAGCAGCGCACTGATGTATTGGTCTGGGGTACAAGCATGGTTCTCGGATTAACAGGTCTTGGTTCGACTTTTGGCTAAAGTGAGATGTTGAATCCGTGGGAAAACAGGATTTTTTAATCAAATTTCCGCCCCCGACACAGGCGAACAATGAGTACTTGGCCATGTACAGAGAAAGTTTGTGCTATTCTGCGAGAGCACACTAGTGCATTCTTCCGTAGAATATCTTGATTGGTAATGATCTGCTGGGAAACCATTGTAACGGCATGATGAGCGCTTCAATGGGAAGAGCTTTATAGGAAGGCTTCCTTACATATTTCTATATTTTCTAACCTTATCAAAACTTCCTTAGGTCTATGAAAACAGTTTAAATGAACGCACTTAAGTTGGTCCCATTTTGATCAACGTGATTCATTTAAAAATCTGCAACCAGGGTTGTTGTTTTAGTTTGAGACTAAGCCCACCAGTATGAACATAATTTTATGAAACATATATAGTCCAGCTGGATGACGAACAACAGGGACCACTGAATATGTTATTTCTGACGACGAGGTTAGATCTTATATGAAAAAGTATGTGTTCTGCGATAAACTACTCTATAGTCTACAATGATAAAAGGTAATAATATCGATATCTCTCAGGGCGATTGGCTGTTGGGCTAACAACACAGGAATATAGTCATCATGCTACTTTTCTTCTAAAATATTTAGATGTTGGTTTAAAACAATCGTTTTCTTCCTTCAATAGTAAATGAGGGGAAAATATCAACGTAAAAAAGATCACCTCGTTCTGACTGATATTCATCTGTTTCGAACCAAACTCCCTACTCAACTTCTAATATTGCCCACACACTTAGTAAAGTATTTTTTAAAAGAGTTTAATTTACTCCCATACCGCTCGAGAGCTGCAGAGGCTATGGTCAATCTTTCTCCCGTCTCTCACCAAGCTACTCTGCTTTAATCAATCAAAACATACTTTTTTAACGAACTATCATTTAATTAATGTTTATTGGAAAGATAAGATTTTTCCTGATGCCAAAACCCTAGAAATAGAAAGATTTTTTCCAACAACTGCAAGAACCGCCTTTAATTAACCAGTGCTGGAATGTCAACACAACAAAATATTTCCTAGAGAAAATCTCACCAACAATGAGCTTTATATGAAAATGGCTCAATGAGAATACATTTGTTTATGGGAAAGAATACATTTTAGTTTAATTATTAGTTCTCGAGACTCTATCTTCATTTAAATCTGGCAAAACAATTTCATTTTGTTTAATATCATTCCACGTTTATAAAATTTTCAAAAAAATTGTTTTTCCGTCCAAACTGGCAAAAAGAGTTTTGCTTATTACAGCTGTTTCCTGCGATTTTTATTATAAATATATGATTTTTTTCTGCAAGACATACCGATAAAAAATGAAGAAAAAACAGTTACCCATGAATGTTTTTTTTTTTTTTTTTTATAACACGGTGATTGTTTCTAAACACTACCCTCCACACGCACACACAAACACACACACACACACACACACACACACACTGGCCTTGGACATTAGAGGTAACAGATAGTTTTTACAATTTCGACTTTTGCTGCACTTTAAACATGTTTTGCTAAATATTTATCCCAATTTTCTTTCTCCTCCTCAAAATACCTAGTGTCTAACTCTTTCCAATCTTCTGATCTCACTTCCCTTTTACATCACTCTGTTACGCGCTTTTATTTCTCCTCGCGATTCTTCTTTCTAACCTTAGATAATTGTATATAGATCCTCACCATCTAACCGCCCAACCCCCCCCCCCCCCCCTTTTCCCTCTCTCCTCTCCCTTCTTTCCCTCTCTCCTTTCCTTTCTTTCCTTCTCTCCTCTCCCTCCCTCCCACCTCTCTCTCTATCCTCTCCTTCTCTCCTCTCACTTCTCTCCTTTTCTCCTCTCCCTCCCCCCCTCTCTCTCTATCCTATCCTTCTCTCCTCTTACTCCCTCCTCCCACTCTCTATCCTCTCCTTCTCTCCTCTCACTCCCTCCTCCCACTCTCTATCCTCTCCTTCTCTCCTCTTACTCCCTCCTCCCACTCTCTATCCTCTCCTTCTCTCCTCTTACTCCCTCCTCCCACTCTCTATCCTCTCCTTCTCTCCTCTTACTCCCTCCTCCCACTCTCTATCCTCTCCTTCTCTCCTCTCACTTCTCTCCTTTTCTCCTCTCCCTCCCCCCCTCTCTCTCTATCCTCTCCTTCTCTCCTCTCACTCCCTCCTCCCACTCTCTATCCTCTCCTTCTCTCCTCTTACTCCCTCCTCCCACTCTCTATCCTCTCCTTCTCTCCTCTCACTTCTCTCCTTTTCTCCTCTCCCTCCCCCCCTCTCTCTCTATCCTCTCCTTCTCTCCTCTCACTCCCTCCTCCCACTCTCTATCCTCTCCTTCTCTCCTCTCACTCCCTCCTCCCACTCTCTATCCTCTCCTTCTCTCCTCTTACTCCCTCCTCCCACTCTCTATCCTCTCCTTCTCTCCTCTCACTCCCTCCCCCCCTCTCTCTCTATCCTCTCCTTCTCTCCTCTTACTCCCTCCTCCCACTCTCTATCCTCTCCTTCTCTCCTCTCACTCCCTCCCCCCCTCTCTCTCTATCCTATCCTTCTCTCCTCTCACTCCCTCCTCCCACTCTCTATCCTCTCCTTCTCTCCTCTCACTCCCTCCTCCCACTCTCTATCCTCTCCTTCTCTCCTCTCACTCCCTCCTCCCACTCTCTATCCTCTCCTTCTCTCCTCTCACTCCCTCCTCTCTCTCTCTCTATCCTCTCCTTCTCTCCTCTCACTCCCTCCTCCCACTCTCTATCCTCTCCTTCTCTCCTCTCACTCCCTCCTCCCACTCTCTATCCTCTCCTTCTCTCCTCTCACTCCCTCCTCCCACTCTCTATCCTCTCCTTCTCTCCTCTCACTCCCTCCTCCCACTCTCTATCCTCTCCTCTCCCTTTTCTCATCTCCTCTTCCTTCTCTACCTCTCTCCTCTCCCTCCTTCCTCACTCCACCCTCTCTCTCTATCCTCTCCTTCTCTCACTATTCTTATATCGTGAAATCCTCATCGGCCATCGACCTCGTCTTATTTTTCATCCTTGCTTTGGTATTTTATTAGTTTCTTTTTTTTTTGTTTAATTTTCTACAGCTTTCTTCCCATAAAAATCACATCAGTTAAGCCTTCCCCGTGTGGCTGAACGTCTGTTACTTACCCTCCTCCCTCCTCCATCAATCCAGGGAGATTAACCCGCTTCTAGCCAGGCTCGAGGATTACCCCAGTAATGTGTCAGGACCTGTCAACGCCAGAGACCGTTTCTCACCGACACAGCTCACAATATAGATCGACCCGACGGGGGCCTCAGATACATGTGGGAGGCTGGCTGTGATTTGATAAAAATCTAAAACGACGGGAGGCTGATTGGTGTGGAGGCGAGTGCTAGAAGTAAAGACAGCCAGGTTTGATACTGACTCTCTACAAGCTTACGGTCAGGTGAAGGCTAGCTTGAGTGACTTGCAAATCAGAGTTCAAAAAGGTCTGGACACGATTGAGAAGTATCAGTTTAAAATTAAATCGTGACTGAGATTAAGACGGAAATTTGCTTGCCAAAATGAAGATTAAGTTTTTTCATAAAGATGTAGAAATACAAATACTTCTGCTACGAATAATAATAATAATTATAATAATAATATTAATAATAAAAATAATAATAATAATAATTATAATAATGACAATGATGATTATGATGATGATAATGTCCATAACAAGAGTTATGAGAGTAGTTATAATAATAATTATAATTTTAATGATGATTATAGTGATGATGTCGATAATGATGATGATTATCATGATCATGATGATGATGATGTTGATGATGAGTGGAATATTTGGATAGAGATTATAACGATGATGAGGATGTTGATGCAAACATAGAAATAATTCTTCACCTACCAATTTTGTCCCTTTGTTTTGAATAAATGATAAACTTTTTGCTTTTTTAAAATTCGATGCATATAAATTCAATGATGAAGGTAAATTTCAAATGTGCATAAAGCTTATTTCAAACAAATAGACCAAACTTTCGGCTAGAAAGACTTTTTTTGACGCGCATCATGGCTTCTAGAGTAAAAGCAAAGAAAAAAAATTGTAAAAAAGAATGGCTTCCCACCAGGCCCTATTCTCCAACGTCGTTTATCATCACATGCAACAAAATTAGTTCTTTAACATTTTTAAACGTATATCACACAAACTGATGTTCATCGGTAGATGATACTTGCAGTTGTCTTTCTGATTAGATCAAGGTATCTTTGAGTATTATCTTCCTTCCTGAGCAAGAACTAAAACTTTAAAAGCAATGTCACACCGATGGCAGATTAATAAATATGGTGTGCAAACAGGGTGCAGTTTCAGAACCAGCAGTCGTTTTGCCATAAACTATTATTAAATTGAAACCTGGATTTTTGTTTTTGAAGTCGATATTATTGATTTTTTTTCCGAGACTGTACTTAATACCAATTAACTTTCTTGTCTTAACAAAAAATAGTTGATTCATCGTTAACTACTCAATAATTCTTCGACAGCAGTGTCACATGTTAGTCACACTAAACAATAATATACCAGTTCCATTTTCCAACATTCAGGAATTCAATGACAGCTCGTTCAATAAAGCAAAGAATCTGATTCTACTTTCAGATAGCCCTAGTTAAGAATCGAACCCGAGCCCTCTGTATTGTCGAGCCAACACTCTATTGACTGAGCATCTGGCACCCTCATTAGAGAATATTAAACCGTAACGGGCTGAAGATCAAAATACTTATATACTTGAAGTAATAAAAAGAAGAAAATCTGATATCACAGTCCGCGGTGGACTGGGCTTTTCAAAGATTGTTCAGTCATCACACAGACTTTTCCGTCCTTGCAACATAGTCCGATTTATTTGGTAAAGGTGCGAGACATTTAATACGATATATCGGTAAATATGACATAGCTCGCTAAATTCATCGTAAGGTCTTATATTTTATGGACCGCAAATATATCTCCGTCAGGCATATTTTAACTGACAATTTTGTAAATTCTGAGGTGTAAACGGATCAAATTTAGCTAGCTTGAACAAAGTATGGTAAAGTAGAACAACATAAAAACACAGTCACTGCCTAAACGTCTTAATGACAGCAACATCAATATACGGGGAATCTCCTTTCAAAAACAAAAATTATACATAATTATTATAAGTCATGAGCTCTGTCCAGCTATATGAAAGTTTATGTTCTCAACATGACATTTAATATAATCTTAATATTGATTTGAATTTGCGCTCACCTTTTTCTTTCTAATATTCTGAAGATTTCCAGAGAAGCATCTGCATTTATGACTTTTTGCTAGATATATTCTTCAGAAAAAAAAACAATGACAGGGCACGAGAAATTAGAATTGACTTTTTGGGGTTTATATTTGAACCTAATACTTCAAATTTCGGTGTTTATCATATCGTAAAAATCAAAAGGAAGAACCGGAGGAGCTTTGGTACTGAAAGATAAATGAAAGTACCCGAAACAGGATTGAAAATATGGAAAACGCTTAGCTGAACAAGAAAACCCGCGAGATTCATATGCCTGCTTGAAATAGGATGCTAAAATCTATTCCAACCATTGAGCAGAAGATCTTCCAAGGCTCGTTGTTCAAGGAAAAAATGATGTAAATCTAGAACTAGACAAGGTCTCGCTTTTCTCCTCGGATAATTCAAAGCGCTTTGCTGGCTTCTGTTTAATGGAGTCTTGTCTGGGGATACATTGTGTGTAATGTCGCCTTGGCTCCTTGGGTGGAAGAATCGATACTGGCAAATCAAAAGTTTTTCTATTATTAACATGAACATGGTATCGACAGATGTAGCAAAATAAAATAACCTTCAACAACATAATGGCAGCAACATCAAGATACTGAGGAATCTCATTTCAATAATAGTTATTATATAAGATGTTTCAGCTATTTGGAATTTCAAAGCAACTTGTTTAGAATATCTTGTACAAGAATATCTTTTAGGCAGACATGATGCCAAAAGAGATTAAGGCATGTGATTTATATCCACCACTCCTAGTTTTACAATGACAAAAAATATTACTCAAGTGCCTTCAAAAGGTTAAATACCATGCCATAATTAAAAAAAAAAACTTTATAAACCAAAAAAAACGTTAATTTTAAAAGAAATACCAGAAAACCAACTTAAAACCAATTACGCCCAACAAATCTCCAACGGTAAACAAGACCATGGAAAATAAGTACCAATTTCTAATTGCAGGTTCTAGGGAGAAATGTTCTAGAAAGTAAATAAAAGACGTCTGCATAGCACAGGGCCTGGACTAATGAAGAGTAAAAAAAAAAAAAACGAACTTAGCCCAGTGAATCGAGTAATGCAAAGTTTACAGGTTTGTTACACGAAGCAGCAGCACCAGTACTGGACAAAATGCTCTGACGTCTCACGCAGCAGTACATTATTCGTGTTGCTAGCGATTTTGGGAGAGCAGCAGATCTTCCAATGTTATGGCTTTGTTTAAACGAAGCGATTTACAGCAAGTCACAAAACATTGTCTTTATCATGTGATCGCACGTCAAAGGGTGCTTAGATAGCAGTACAACGCTATAGCGTTCTCAACTGATCGGGATGTATACTTAGCAGATGTTATTTGCTCATGGGAGTAGAGCATAGTGAACAAATGAAAAAGGTGAAGCGAAAAAGAAAAAAAAAAAAGGGGGTGTCTAGGAGCACTCCTGGTTAAAACCATAGAACTGATGCAAATCAACTGAATTCGCGAGTTGGTTGCTGAAAATAATTCAACCTTTCTTTGTTTCCTACTGATGGATTTTGGGCGATTTATCACCTGTAGGAAATAGATGGTCTCGTTGTTGACACTAGTGTTATTATTTTCTTCATCAAATCCACATCTAACTGAATTAATTTACAATCGGACCTTTCTCGAATTTAACTCATGTCAGCATATCTAGATCTTAATATGTAACGCTGGGTTTAGCTATTTTCGATGTGAAAGGCCCTCTCTAAAGTCCATTCTGGATAAATCAATTTTATAATTGTGTTAATTTGGGCATATTATCACCATTTTTCTTTTCACATCCTATGTGTATCATTCTATTGAAATGTACCTGGAATTTTTCATGTTGAAATGATTTCGTAGCATCAACGTCACTTTTCATTGTAAGTATCAACACTACAGTTTTAAGCCAATCAACGTGCTGCAAATCATAACAAGAGACGAGCTAAAAAATTAACTTAATTAAAGTTGCCAAAGCTTACGTGTTATTGATCATTAAATCATAAGTGAGCATAGCAAATTTTGAAATGAGTTTTTAAATTAAATTTCAGTTTAACTGATGATATCTCTGATATTTATATTAATACGATTTTTAATGGTTGTAGTTGGTACTGGGCCCAGTGAGCAGAGAAGCAAACCTCTAAGAGAAAGTCTTGCTTTTACTTTGTGGTTTCTCACATCAGATTAATGTAAATTTTGCTACGGTTTAAAACGGGATCTATAATCGTTTGCTCTCATTATTGGTTGATTATCGCAATTCCTTATATACATACATTTTTATTCAACAATAAATTACTTTTCCTAATATCAATTTTATTTATTTGAATACAATCTTGTCCTTTTCTTTAAGAAAAAAAAATATATGCTTTTTTATGGAAAAAAATTATTTTTGCTGTAATTATTTTTTGCTTTCATGGTTCATACGGCACATGGGATAAGAGCTTGTACACAGATAGCTGTTTCAGCAAACAAGGTTGATAACAGAGAGGCCCAAGACAGACAAAGTCATCCCTTACAACTCGCACTTTTTCCTCTTTTTTTTCTCTCTGTCGGTCTTAAGTTAGATATAATTTTATGCTTGCTGTTTTTTTTTTTCTTTTTAAATGTCTTGGTTTAGTTTTGCTTGTACAAGTTGCTTGAATGTCTTCTCTGTTACAAATTTACTACTACATGCACTACTTTTATTACAACCACTAGAACTACTACTACCACTACTACTACTACTACTACTACTACTACTACTACTACTACTACTACTACTACTACTACTACTACTACTACTACTACTACTACTACTACTACTACTACTACTACTACTACTACTACTACTACTACTACTATTGCATGTCTTGTATTTTTCTTTCGAAACAGTGGTGATTAGGCCTAGTAGACACGGACGTCTGTGGAAACACTAAAAAATCATAGAATTCACGCCACTAATTTGTGCCGCCATTAAATTGTTCAATATCTTTTTTACAACAGCTTTAAATGAATGCGCATGTCAAAAGGTTGATTTTGAGTTCTACTCTATTTGTTAATTCGCTAGCGACGTGCAGAAAGCAACTGTTGAAAGCTGCTAGCAGAAAGCAGCATAGTTCGAAATCGCTTCGTGTAAACACTGAGATTTGCAGCAAGTGATTCTTTGCAGAAAGTGATTTATTGCTAGCTGCAGATTGCTTCGTGTATCCATACCTGTTATGTGTCTGTATATCCATAATGACGCTTGTGACAAGACGTCAAGGGAAAAGACTGAGAGTGTATCTGTTGGGAAGAGAAGTAACTGGGCTTAACTATTCACTTTCT
The DNA here is from genome assembly GCA_033675545.1 of Elysia crispata. Classification (NCBI taxonomy): domain Eukaryota; kingdom Metazoa; phylum Mollusca; class Gastropoda; family Plakobranchidae; genus Elysia; species Elysia crispata. The sequence continues at coordinate 12,671 of JAWDGP010000921.1, forward strand.
CAGTCAAGGCGGTGTCCAATACATTGTTGAGTCAAGATGAGTCTGTGAAACTGAAAAAAATAAATACAAAACAAGAGAATTCAACAAATAATAATGATCGGTGTGTTGTTTTTTTTTATCTTGACCGAGATATAGACCTCAAACAACTTGAAATTCTCACTGATTTTAATGCTTGCTAGTACAAGAGAGGTCAGCAGAAGCTTGGATTTTTAATGTATAGACTGGTGTATTATTCCGCAATTTTGATTACCTGAAAGTTTCAGTTTTCGTCAGCTATTATGTTTCGTCTAAATTCATCAGCTGATCAAATCTGTATGTCCTACTCTCATGCTATACCTTCCTTTTTATTTCTTACCTATGTCTCCATCCTACCCTGCCCTACCCCACATCTCTCTCCATCTCTCTCTCTCTTCCTCTCTTTTGTTCCTTCTACTCCTCTCTCTATATCTTTTTTATTCCCTCTCTATCTCAAGTACAGACAGAGCAGTCCTCATCTGACACGTGCGATCTCAGATGAGTTGTTTTGAAGAGGAGACTGATCAGACTCGCTGATATCTTGAGCACCAGCCTCCAGATTTTAGTGACTGGGAGCTGTCAAGAGTCGCGCTCCTTCTACAAACTTTTCAACGAATCTCAATTTACTAAGATACCCGAGAAAGTCATTGGGCATTTCTCGCGGCGAAATCTTCAATGGCCATTTTCTTTCTTGTATCTTTCTGATTCTGATTTTGACTTCATAATTCGTTAGTCTATTTTACATTTTGCGGTGGGCTTTTAATGAAGTAAGCACTTTAATACTTTTTTGTCTTATCTTTTTAAGCTCTAAGTCGTTTCTCTAAATCCCCGAAAATCTGGAAAGAGACATTTAATCCTACTGTTAACTTTAATCATAGATATTATGGTGGCCTCAAGGTTTTAAGTGTAATATATTCCTTCTTTTAAATTTTCGCATCTAATTAAAAATCAAAGTGATTGAAGCATATTTTAGATAAGGAATATGAGAATGGATCTTTATTGATTGTCCTTCTGCAGTCATTTGGACTACTAAAAACTAATAGTATTAATTAAACCCGCAACCCTGGAGTCCTTTTTTAACACTGATACTTCTGTGGAACCTAACTGCATGAAACTAATATCTTCCTTTTTTTCGGTTGACGAGAATTGATTCCCCTTTTTTATTTTAAGGGCAAACCAGCGCATCAATGGTTTAAATTAATCTTTAAATGTAAATCATAAAAATAGAGGATAATCAATGCAGCATTTACTCTATGAATCGCTTCGTCATTGCTTCCAAACAATGCCCATATAATCACCTCTCAGCGGCAAGAGTTCCAGGTAGATCGAAAAATGCATCAATCTGAGAAATTCTCGCTATGAATGCGTTGCTTGTGAGTCCAACTGTCATGGCCGTTTAAAGGAGATGAAGATTGATTTCCTTTAAACTCAGACTGCTGGAATCTTAAGGTGACATGATGCTTCATCTTCCTACTAAACAGCTCTCAATGTGACCATAGCTAGTTTCTTCTCCCTCCTACGCAACTCTCTTTGTGATTATAGCCAGTTATTTTTCCCTCCTAAGTAGCTCTCTATGTGACCAAAGCCATTACTTGTCCCTACTAAACAGCTCTCAATGTGACCATAGCTAGTTTCTTCTCCCTCCTAAGCAGCTCTCTTTGTGATCATAGCCAATTATTTTTCCCTCCTAAGCAGCTCTCTTTGTGACCATAGCCAGTTACTTGTCCCTCCTAAGCAGCTCTCTTTGTGACCAAAGCCAGTTACTTGTCTTTCCTAAGCAGCTCTCTATGTGACCAAAGCTATTACTTGTCCCTCCTAAGTAGCTCTCTTTGTGATCATGGCCAGTTACTTCTCCCTCCTAAGCAGCTCTCTTTGTGATCATAGCCAGTTACTTGTCCCTCCTAAGCAGCTCTCTTTGTGATCATAGCAAGTTATTTTTCCCTCCTAAGCAGCTCTCTATGTGACCAAAGCCAGTTACTTGTCTTTCCTAAGCAGCTATCTTTGTGACCATAGCTAGATTCTTTTCCGTACTAAGCAGCTTTCTTTGTGACCATAGTAAGTTTCTTCTCCCTCCTAAGCAGCTCTCTTTGTGACCATAGCCAGATACTAGTCCCTCCTAAGCAGCTCTCTTTGTGACCATAGCTGTCTTCATCTACTTCAACAATACTGTCGCAGACTCCCCCCACCCCCTTTCCCACCCTACCTTTCACTCACACCCAGGCATAGGCACTTGCAACAGATCTAAAATACACAACTGTGAGGAATTAACTTTTAATGAATTTTTTACTATTCATGATTTTTTTCCTTCTTCAAACATAAATTATACTGCTACTTGAATGGTAACACTTTTTTCTTTGTTTCAACTAACGTAGACAAAAGTACAGAAGACAAGATAAAGCCAAACGAAATAAGTCTGTCACACACGCACGTCTCTTTAGGAAGATACTTTAAACCAATGAGTGCAGCACTGCGCTGATCTAGTGACCAGCTCCAGATTATGGTGTTGGTCACAAATGGTTGGAGCCACGGGGATTGGTGGAAAATCTGAACAAATCTTCTTCTTTTCAGCCTTGACGATCAAATGAAGTAGCGTAACTTAGAACTAAAAAACCCATTGATTTACAGAAGTCGAGAAAACAAGATTTCTAAGCGTACCTGTAAGTTAATGTACCAAGCTAAATCTTCCTACAAGGGATACAAATATTTATACGTCATGTATTGTCACTAAGTAAAATGATCAAGAAAATCGAATTAGACTGGCAACGCAGCTTGCAGAGAATGGTAACGCTATATGTTAATAATTAATACAGAGGTAGAAATTCACATTACTTCAGCTATTCATATCATAAACTTATTATTTTCTAAAGATAAAGTAGCATGGATCTAAGTTAACGATGTACACGTCCGATTCGCCCGAAGCGGGTAGCTTTGACTTGATTGCTTGGATCACATTCTCTCCTGACGTCCTCTTTCATTTCCCGAAGTATAGAAGAGGATCGAACTCGTACATGCGGTAGAACCGTGTCAAGCTGACCTCTGAGAGTGTAATATTACAGAAACAAAACAGGAGCACTGTTTACTTTGCTATGATACAACGAGGGAAAAATACAGTCTAGGGTTCATAAAGAAGACTTTTTGATACTGTGGTCTTCCCCAGAGCATGTAACTATAGCGGTGTCCAAAATCAATAGTGTTATTTTCTTTGTCTTTTTCCTGTTTTACATGTTTAGGTTCCAAGCAGCAAAAAACTAATCCTCTTATTATTACATTCCTGGACATTTCCGTGCATGCCATCACGGGAGCCAATACAAGTTTTATCCTCTTTTCCACCCGCTTTGACCATAATTTTTTTCTTTGATTCAAGTAATGACTCTATTGTCTGTTGAGAAACTAAATATAGTAAAAAGAAGCAATAATATAACTGATCATTCAAGCCAGCTCCTACCTGGTCATTTCCATGTGTATACGGCAAACTTGCCTTGTTCAGACCAGCTATTTTACCCTTAAATATATTACATAATATCTGATGATTGAGTATAAACGGTGCAATACCAGTGGCACCTTAATAATAAAAACCTTATCAACATTTACAGAGACTGATCTTTAGATATCACGAAAAAATTAACTTTGATTTTGGGTCTTGAAATTCAAAGAACACTTGTCCAAAGGAGAAACGTAAATATATTGAGTTACAGAAGAGGTCAGAGTTACACAGTTCTAGCCTATTTGAAAGGCAAACCACCATCTGAAAGAAGTGTATTTTAACAACTTTGTTAACAAGAAAATGAGAAGGAAACACATAACAGCCTGCCAGCATCTCTGTCTCAAATTCTACCTAAGTCAGCAGTAAAATAAAAAAAAAAGAAACAGAAATTTTGATCACTTCATAGTCTCAGGCGAGGGCAGTGAAGAAAAGGGGAACACACAGATGCCGCCGTGACCTCTTGCCCTGACCGCGAGCATGGGCAAAACCCTTTAATTTGGAAAAAGAGAATTACACCCCACTTCTGGTTACTTAAGTAAATATATAAACTGCACTTAATTCTTTCGTCGAAAATAAAGAATTCGACTCAGTTGTGATTACTTAAGCAAATATATTAACTGCACTTAACTCTTTCGTCGAAAATAAAGAATTCGACCCAGTTGTGATTACTTAAGTAAATATATTAACTGCACTTAATTCTTTCGTCGAAAATAAAGAATTCGACCCAGTTGTGATTACTTAAGTAAATATATTAACTGCACTTAATTCTTTCGTCGAAAATAAAGAATTCGACCCAGTTGTGATTACTTAAGTAAATATATTAACTGTACTGAAGTCTTTCGTCGGAATGAAGAATTAAGGTGTGCGTATATAAGGAGTCGGAGTTCATGAACATTTTATACATTTAAAAAATTGTTCATTCAATCTGGACTAAAGGTTTTCAATCCATCCATACAGTACTAACTCAAACCTAGTTATGAGAAAAAATATTAAAAGATTGTACTTTTTAATTCCAAAATACATTGCCATTGAGCAAAATTTATTTGTTTCAGTCAGTAAAATAAGAAATAAAAACATTGCCATTTCAGAAAAATGTTTCGTGACCACATCATCCCCAGAAAATTACTTCGATATTATAGAAAGATTTATTAAGTATACAAAAATTTCTTTTTGCTTATGTAAGACGATAACAAAACATTATTCAAGCAAAACGTTATATTGATTAATGTAAACCAAAACTGGCTCCGGCGCTGTAGAGAGATTTAACTACCTACGCAAGAAACCAATTTGGTTTATGTATGACGACACATTATCGCAACTAAACGGTTGGTGAATATTGGGGGAAAAAAATTAAGCAGTAAATGGGTTGAGAGGTAACAAGAATTTGAGAAAGCTGATTCAACCCACCGGAAAACTACTAACAGCTCACATTTCTACTGCCTGATCAAGGAAATAGCAAACTAATTCCTGGTGAGAAATAAGAAAAATAACAACAACTATAACCACAATAAAACAGGCAATTCAATAGATTAAGTTTTCTGGAAGTTTACATCTAAAACCGTTGCCTTTTTTTATTACTTACAATTCATCTTTTCGAATTACTTCCTTATTAATTAAGTTTTTTGGAAATAATTACTTCTTTTTGTCGCGATTTTGAGTTTTCGCCGATTTTTCACCGATTCAGAATCTTTTACAAAACAAACCTTTTCTGAACCTGACACTTTACTATCACATGATTTCGTTTTTTATGAATTGTCAATTGATCGATGGCTACACAAATGTGATTCACCAACTTCTTTGTTTGTGTACGCATCAGACATTATCATCAAAGAAGAATGTCTGTCAATGACCTCACCTAAAATGGATACAATTCCTCGCGGCAGTATATCTGTATTACATTTCTGTTGCTAGTTTTGGCCTTAATGGACGATGTTCGGCATTAGCCAGTCTCTATTTATGTCGATTATTTTCTTCCCTTGGACTCTTGGGGGGCGTCCTTAACGTTTACATAATGAAGAACCTGATGAAATAATAGAAACCTCTCGGTGTTTCTCCGTCCTTACATTAAGATTCCATTAGCCAATATTCTTATTGGATGCCGTGCAAGCCCTAATACTGAAACTAGGAACATCAAAACTTGTACCAAAAATAGCTGCTGGTGCAAGAAGAGTTGAAGATAATTACTACCCTTTTCTTCTGACCTGTACAAATATTGCTGGCTACATTGTGAAAAGATGAAAGAATAAAACTTGCCTTAGATTGCAGTTATGAGCTTTTTTTCTATTATAGAAAGCACAAAATTATTCTCCATTTTTTTTAATAAGCTTTGGGAATCTATTGAAAAATCTCGTAAGAGATCTTTTGATTTAGAGGCAATGCCATATTTTTCTTTGACTTTCGAAGACTTGTGTACGGGCAACTTGGAGAGAAAAAAATAGCAATGTTTATACCGTCAAGGACAGCTTAGACAGTTTACAATTACAAAACGAACAAAATAGGATCTAGGATTGTTATGTCATATCGAGAATTGTACTCAGATGTCCAATCATTGCAAGATAAACTATTGAAACCTTTCTTTCCACAGAGTCCAGGAAACCAACTGATTCCATCCAAAACAGTGTCACCATGACTTGTGTGGCCATCAAGCTTATTTCTCCTTACTTCAATGCTACAGCTTTCTGTGAAAATAGAAAATGCCAAGAGCATTAAGTTCGATTATGTACATGTTGAGAATCTGAAGAAAACCCAAGCATTTTTGCGGTGATAGATGTAGAAGTATATTTCGTATTAAAGGGCATCTTCTTAAAAGATGAATACAGTAATTTTGATCTGTTTTTAAAGCTTTGGTTTTTTGACTCGCATATCATTCTGCATTTCATAGACATAACAGGTGCTGGCGACGTTCCATGTTTGTTTATGTATGAGCAAGTATTTCATTTCCTGCTTTTATCCTGGATGAATGATGGAGAATGATTTTACACCCAATAAAAACGTTTTGCATGGGTTTTTTTTTCAATAACATAAGATGGACCAATGATGAAAAGCTGAAATCATCAAGCAACCATTTCGTCTCAAATACTTTTGTCTAAAAGTTTGTTTGCCAATATCTTTCCTCCAGGATTTCAATAAAAATTGGCGAATAGGAGTTCACTCTTTAAGATGAAAAAATTATTCCTCATGTTATTCGACTGCCCGCCAATCTTATTGCCCCTGATAACAGACAGCGGTCCAACTATTTGAGACCCAGCGAACAAAACAAATGCCTTGAGCAGACTCGTTGAAAGAATATTATCGGGCTGAATGCTTCACAGCAAAGGAGGAAAAAAATAGGGGAGAGGGGAGTGATGTTGTCAAGAAACAACTTTCAGCTTTAGACCGATAGGACGACTATGATGATGATGATGATGATGATGATGATGATGATGACGATGATGATGATGATGATGAAAATAATGATGATGAAACTTTATGACAAGCATAAAATCGAAATCCACTCTGAATTTTTCGAGGGAATCCATTTGGCTGGGCTTGCAATCGGCCGCCCATCAGCTTACCATGAATCTCCGGGAAACCAGAGCGTCTCAAAGTGAAAACGGCGGGTGATGAATACTTGTGATGCTGAGCACGTTCAATCAGCTTTTATACTCTAAAAAATCAAAACCATAGAAGTAAAATGAATCTTTTCGATAGAATGAGAAAGATAAATGTACAGTGGACAAAATACTGCTGAGGTATTAATTAGGAAATTTTCAGAACATTTCTGTTGCGAAGTTCTTTCAATCAGAAATCTATAGTAAAAAAACAAAACTTAATAATAGAAGTAAAGCATTATCTTGCTATACAAGAAAATATGTTCAGAAGTTGCAACAATACCATGCCAAAATTAACGTTATAAAGAAGTCGGTATTAGTTACTTGATAAGATTGATGAAAGTAAAGCATGATTCTAAAAATTAAAACAAGCTACTTCTTTATGTTCCAAATCAGTCTTTTGACATACCCTTCTAATAAAGTTTCGTTATCCAGTTGTTGCTTTTTTCGGTCTTCTTCTTCTTCTTCTTCTTCTTCTTCTTCTTCTTCTTCTTCTTCTTCTTCTTCTTCTTCTTCTTCTTCTTCTTCTTCTTCTTCTTCTTCTTCTTCTTCTTCTTCTTCTTCTTCTTCTTCTTTCACCTCCTTAGCATCCCCCCTACTTCTTTTTCTTGTTGGTCCCTCTTCAAACGAGACTGACGCCATCCTTATTTAAAGCAGCAAGCCTCTCCTTTAAGTTTATTTTTTGACCCTCAGCAGGAACTCGAGGAAAAACCGCCAAGCGAAAGCTCTGTAATAATAATAATACTACTAATATTATGGAGGAAACGCACTGGCTGGTCGAGCTTTCGAAGGTACTACACAATGAATGGGCGACCAGACTGCCGGCTTTATTACAGGCTTCCCACGATGGAGCCACTTTCCATCTCACTTCCGTTCAAATGCGGAGAAAACGCAATGGAAGGAGCGATGTTAAGAAGAGGCCAAATGAAGCTACGGTTAAAACCATTTGACCTCGATTAGGATTTCATGAGAGGCGCCAAATAAGGTGTCCTTTTTTTTTCTTTTTCTTTTTTTTATTTATAAACGGGTATGTAATCTGGTATTCGTTTCTTAGTCAGAACATACCCAAGTTGCTTAATGTCGATTGATTGAATATTGTTCCCGGCGACCTCTATCAGAGAGAGAGATGCTCTCAGGGATTCTCTGACAAGAGCTTTTTACTTTGGTCAGAAGATCATTGGAGATGGGGCATTTCGGCCGCTTTATTAGGAATAAGCATGTTTTATGGTGAAGTGGAAATAACTTACAGCGAGAATATCTATGAGAACTTGCTTGATGCGAATCTGATTTGATTCATTTTTCAATAATTGTATTTTGCGTTTCAACGGCATTGAAATAATGTTTGAAATTAAAGGTGAAAATTAAATTCAGTGTGTTAGGCGTAGTAGCAGCAGTTCCTGTGCCTCGTATAACACTAATGTAATTTTGATAAACATTAGATAATAAATTAATGATATAATGGAATGTATACGCAAAGAGGGAAGCTAAATGTATATTGTAAGAAGCTAAAAAACTCCGTTCTACAAACGGTAACCTGGTGTCCATTCGTCGGGGTTGGGGTGCCTGCGTGTATTTAAAGAGTCTCATAATAGGTCTTAATATCTTTCCTTTTACTTACATGATCCAGATATATGCCTCCATTTACCCATCTTTACCTAGGATCTACATATCTCAACAATTCTAATTCTATACATAAAATTTAGATAGAGAACTTAATTGCTTTTGGAATAAAGGCAATCGACTGAATTCTCTTCTTTCCCAATCTGTTGTTTTAGATCCTTTTAAAGGTTTATTATAGAGCTCCCAATTTTAGGGTTGAGTACATAAAAACACACTGCCTTGCGACAATTCTTAGCGACGTAGTTTTTGAAACCTTACTTAGATCCACACCTCAAGTCGATTGACAAAGAATGAAAAAATGGCGCGCGAAATTGGTGATCGTAAGTTAGCCTATATTGATGGAACAAAGCATCTTGGGAAAATTGAGGAAAACAGTTTGCGCTGATTTTTTTTATGATTTAAAACATGGCCACATGAAGGCTGCAGACGCCTGCAAAGTTTCAAAGGTGCGGGTTGGGTAATAACGGAGGAGATCACGCACAAAGCCTCTAAAGTCCGCTTTTGTATAATTTACGGACGCTCATTGCAAATTTAAAAAAAAAAAATCTTTTCTTCGATTTCCAAATCACTTCTCCATAAATTTGTGCGTACATCCATTTTCTCTTCGCTCTTCGTATTTCTTTGAATCTCTAGTTCTCTATCGCTTTCTTTTTATTTCTCTCTCTCTCTCTCTCTCTCTCTCTCTCTCTCTCTCTCTCTCTCTCTCTCTCTCTCTGTCTTCTCTGTCTATCTATCTGTCTGTCTGTCTGTCTGTCCGTCTATCTTTCTCTCTCTCTCTCTCTCTCTCTCTCTCTGTCTTCTCTGTCTATCTATCTGTCTGTCTGTCTGTCTGTCTGTCTCTCTCTCTCTCTCTCTCTCTCTCTCTCTCTCTCTCTCTCTCTCTCTCTCTCTCTGTCTTCTCTGTCTATCTATCTGTCTGTCTGTCTGTCGGTCCTTCTATCTTTCTCTCTCTCTCTCTCTCTCTCTCTCTCTGTCTTCTCTGTCTATCTATCTGTCTGTCTGTCTGTCTGTCCGTCTATCTTTCTCTCTCTCTCTCTCTCTCTCTCTCTCTCTCTCTCTCTCTCTCTCTCTCTCTCTCTCTCTCTCTCTCTCTCTCACTCTCTCTCTCACTCTTTCTCACTTTGTCTCTTTTTATGTCTATCCATTCATGGAGTTTACTAAAAAATTAAATCCACAAAACAAAAAGTGCAGGCATATTAAGCCACAAATATAGGTTGAATGAGAAATAACGAAGGCGAATCAAAGAAAGGTCATGGGGCGTGGTCAAGTAACCAGAAAAGCAGAACAAAGTTGACCAATCATTATGTTGGTGTAACAAACCATTGCGTGACTAAGCGGTTACAAAACCGAGTGACAGCTGAAGAGTTCGTCACAAAATGAAAATTGTTTGGTTTATATATATACATATATATACATATATATACATATATATATATATATATATATATATATATATATATAAACATTTTTTAAATAATAAAACACATTGTAATAAATGTGTAAACAACAAATAAAAAAGACCAGAAAAGCTGTGAGATAGAACGAAGGAAGTAGGATAGGTAGATAGATGGATAGATAGGATGATAGAGAGCTAAATACATAGATAGATTGATAACTAAAATATGAAGCCTGAAATTGCAACTGTATGCCAAGATTCTAAGCGTCTCTTCCCAAATTATCATCTCTACCAACCACCCGCTTGCTATTATTTCAAGCCACATTAGATGCGACTGATTTAATCGCCTCTTCGTTTAATGTGGAAATCCAGCAAGTAGAAACTAATACGGTCGCCATATTAATCCAATAACGTTCAGACGCAGGACGGAAGTGGAACGCTTGATGTGAAATTTCTTGACTCTATAATAAAGGTTAATCACCAGGGCAGTTTCAATTGATGCAGGCACCCTGGATAACATTATCACCATTACCATAAAATTGATATCAAACTTAAAATTTTGTCAAAGAGCAAAAGAAGAAGAAGAAGAAGAAGAAGAAGAAGAAGAAGAAGAAGAAGAAGAAGAAGAAGAAGAAGAAGAAGAAGAAGAAGAAGAAGAAGAAGAAGAAGAAGAAGAAGAAGAAGAAGAAGAAGAAGAAGAAGAAGAAGAAGAAGAAGAAGAAGAAGAAGAAGAAGAGAGGACGATGACGGCGAAAGATAATCGACAGACATAATTATCATATATATATATGAGAGAGAGAGAGAGAGAGAGAGAGAGAGAGAGAGAGAGAGAGAGAGAGAGAGAGAGAGAGAGAGAGAGAGAGAGAGAGAGAGAGAGAGAGAGAGAGTAAACTGTCACAAATAGAATCTGCGAACAAAAAAGTCCTGAAAGTAGAGAGAAATGTAAATAACAACAACGTAGATCCAGAATTAAAAAAGCAAGAAAAAACACAACATTATACGGGAAGTGGTTGGAGAGGGGGTGAGGGGTGGAAAGACAAAGACAAAAACAAAAAACACACAAAAAAAAAAGAAATATTATTTGGTTCAACACTTCAGAATCAGAGAGATTTCTTTTCACTCTTAAGACAACCCTTCCCAGCTATATCATAAATTGAAACACAGCAAAATTAAGATACAACTGCATGGGAAAACGTCCAAGGGGAAACATTCAACACACCATAATATATATATATATATATATATATATATATATATATATATATAAGTATGTATATAAATCACTGGATACAGTACCACAAAGAGTACGTAATCGCGCTTTAATGAGCTCTGACTTGAGAGGTCTTTTTTTATTTTTTCACTTCTATTTAGCTCTCACCAAGTAGTGGCGTCTTTCTCATCTTGCTTGATTTACTTCTCATTAGTGTGCTTTAGTCAGACGTCTCTTTTCATGAGCTCACTGACAGATTTTGCCTTATCTCTCACAGTTGGTTGTGTCTGTTTCAGTTTTGAAGTTGTGGTCGAGACAGTTTGCGAGGTGGGTTTTTTTTTTTTTTTTAAAAGGTTTTCAATGTTTTCACAACCAGACTTTTCTGCTCTGTAATTTGTTTATATAACTGTTTGGTTCCCAAAAGAAAGCGATTTATTCTGCTGATGAATTTGCACCTTCTTATATGGATAGTTTTGTTTAATTTTAGATCGTTTTATGAATTCAATCTCTGCATATATTTTTAATATTCAATCTAATAAGTACAGTTGAGCTATTTTCTATGAGACATAAATTTTTTCGTGAAATTGCAATTTCTTTATATGATTGGAGCACATTTCTGTATATGATTCGGGCAACTTTCTTTATATGATTCGGGCAACTTTCTTTATATGATTCGGGCAACTTTCTTTATATGATTCGGGCAACTTTCTTTATATGATTCGGGCAACTTTCTTTATATGATTCGGGCAACTTTCTTTATATGATTAGGGCAAATTTCTTTATATGATTGGAGCAACTTTCTGTATATGATTGGAGCAACTTTCTGTAAATGATTCGAGCAACTTTCTTTATATGATTGGAGCAACTTTCTGTATATGATTGGAGCAATTTTCTGTATATGATTGGAGCAACTTTCTGTATATGATTCGAGCAACTTTCTTTATATGATTGGAGCAACTTTCTTTATATGATTGGAGCAACTTTCTTTATATGATTGGAGCAACTTTCTTTATATGATTCGAGCAACTTTCTGTATATGATTCGGGCAACTTTCTTTATATGATTGGAGCAACTTTCTGTATATGATTCGGGCAACTTTCTTTATATGATTGGAGCAACTTTCTGTATATGATTCGGGCAACTTTCTTTATATGATTGGAGCAACTTTCTTTATATGATTCGGGCACATCTCTTTATATGATTGGAGCAACTTTCTGTATATGATTCGGGCAACTTTCTTTATATGATTGGAGCAACTTTCTTTATATGATTCGAGCAACTTTCTGTATATGATTCGGGCAACTTTCTTTATATGATTGGAGCAACTTTCTGTACATGATTCGGGCAACTTCCTTTATATGATTGGAGCAACTTTCTGTATATGATTCGGGCAACTTTCTTTATATGATTGGAGCAACTTTCTTTATATGATTCGGGCAACTTTCTTTATATGATTGGAGCAACTTTCTGTATATGATTCGGGCAACTTTCTTTATATGATTGGAGCAACTTTCTGTATATGATTCGAGCAACTTTCTTTATATGATTCGAGCAACTTTCTTTATATGATTCGAGCAACTTTCTTTATATGATTCGGGCAACTTTCTTTATATGATTCGAGCAACTTTCTTTATATGATTCGAGCAACTTTCTTTATATGATTCGGGCAACTTTCTTTATATGATTGGAGCAACTTTCTTTATATGATTCGAGCAACTTTCTTTATATGATTCGAGCAACTTTCTTTATATGATTCGAGCAACTTTCTTTATATGATTCGAGCAACTTTCTGTATATGATTCGAGCAACTTTCTTTATATGATTGGAGCAACTTTCTTTACATGATTCGGGCAACTTTCTTTATATGATTCGGGCAACTTTCTTTATATGATTGGAGCAACTTTCTGTATATGATTCGAGCAACTTTCTTTATATGATTCGAGCAGCTTTCTTTATATGATTCGAGCAACTTTCTTTATATGATTGGAGCAACTTTCTTTACATGATTCGGGCAACTTTCTTTATATGATTCGGGCAACTTTCTTTATATGATTGGAGCAACTTTCTGTATATGATTCGAGCAGCTTTCTTTATATGATTCGAGCAGCTTTCTTTTGAATAATCCATCGCCTCAACTTTGCATGTCTTTGTCCTCTTTTCTCACTTTCTCTCTCTCTCTCTCTCTTTCTCTCTCTCTCTCTCTCTCACTCTCTCTCTTTCTCTCTCTCTCACCCTCTCTCTCTCTCTCGTGCTCGATCTTCCGGACCCACTGGTTCTATTTCTCTCTTTCTCGATCGTTACTCCCTATCTCTGCGTGTGTACCTCTTATACATGATCTTCTCTTCGACGTTTATATACCATCGAAGACTCTTTCACCTTCACTCTTTTCTGTTCATTCTATCTGCGTATATTTCTTCTTCGATTACTTTATCGTCTCTGGCTTTTGTTCTCGGACCTTCTGTTTTGTCTGTCTGTCTGTCTGTCTGTCTGTCTGTCTGTCTGTCTGTCTCTCTCTCTCTCTCTCTCTCTCTCTCTCTCTCTCTCTCTCTCTCTCTCTCTCTCTCTCTCTCTCTCTCTCTCTCTCTCTCTCATTTTTTCTCTACTTTGTCCATATCAGTATAGTAGACTGAGCTTGTAAAAATATAAAATCGCTCACGCAAACAGACTTAAAACTTATCATTTTTTGTCTCCTCCTTTCTCAATGTCCCTGTCTCTCTCTATCTGTCTGTCAGTCTGTCTGTCTCTCTATCTCCCACTTTCCCCCCTCCCTTCTTCTCTTCCGATTCCCTAATTTTTAGTTCTATCTTAATCCCTCGACATTGTTTGGTCTTAGTGTCCCTGAATAATTACGGCCCATTACATTAATCATGCTATTATCTTTTATGTTGAGAGCTACGATCACATAAACCCGTTGCTTGTCTGAACAACATATGAGAGGGTAAAATTGAGTTAATGCGTTGACGCCATTAAAACCGTGGGCGAGCAGTGTTGCTAACAATCCTGGTGTTTCTTAACGTGTTCATTATTCAAGATTCATCACACAAGGGACAGGGATTGGATCAGAAATGGCGGTCATGGTGACAGGACTTAGAGGCCCTTGTCTATGTCGGGCTTTCTCTGTGTATCTTTGTGTATCTAAGTCTCTGTCCTCCTCTTTTTCTCTGTTTGCCTCTCCGTCTCTGGGTCTGTTTCTCTCTCTTTTTCTTTCTCGCATATTTTCTGCCTGTTAAGATAAAAAAAAAAAATTAAGAGTGACCTCTGAAGTTTTGTTAAGCTGTGTGAGTCCAGAGTCCAGTATCCAGAGCGTCATGAGTCGGTGTATTCTGGTACATGGTGACTGTAGAGCGACATAGAGCGCTGTGTCTATACTCCATCCAGTTCCTGACAGTCGAAAATCAGAACAAGTGTCAAAACAATCATGTTAATATAATTATGTAAATAGAAATCAAAGTCTCATTACTGAATCAATAACACAGCACGCATTCCGTTTATTACTAAACGATATGATCAGAAGTAAATTGTCAAGTTACAACTATATGTCTATCTCAAACGAAGATTTCAAGAACAGCGCAAATCTAAAGTAGAAAAAATGCTGGAAATAATACTTAAAGAAAAGAAATGTGTGAACATGCTTTCAAATTTCTATTAAAGTTTTGAAACGAAAAGACTCTTTATATTCCCTCAACTCTAAGACTTGAGGGAATATAAAAACGATCTCCCAAATGTATGAAAATTAAAACAATAAGGAACAAGATGAAATTTAGTTTATGATCAGCCTTCCCAAAAGAACAACATTGTTAAAACTAAACCTTTATATTTTAAAATTGAGTCTAATTGTTTCTACAGGGTCTTGGCACAGTTAGTACTTCCATCATTTTATTCAATCCATTATTACTTCAAGAGTATTCAGCGCTACTAATCCTCTTGTGTCAACTTGGTGTCGAAAATGCAGAAAACAAATTTTCATTAATTATAATGAACTTTTTTTTCTCCCTTGAGTTGGAACTGCTGAAGTTTTTTTTTGCTTCGTTTTTTCATTTGCTTGTGAATGAGACCACTGATTTTGCTCCTAGTTTAGATAATACTACAGTTTTATATTAAATGAGACATTGTTACTCTAGATTCACTGTTTTGCAACGCGACAACTCTTAGTCCAGACTTTTCTTCAGCCACATAACAAAAAACGCACGGTCAGAAATTATATAAAAAAAAAACAACTAAATTCACTGAACAACTTTCAAACTTGATATTTTTAGCGCCTCAACTCTTTTAGTCAAACCAGTATATTAGAAAGCCTCGCAAAGATAATTATATCGGTGAAGACAAAAAAATACAGAAATATGAAGACAGAGAGCCGTAGAGGGACAGGGTCCCAACGCCAACCGGCACGGCATCCATGGTGATGAAGATAAACTGACATGGAAATGTGCCTATTGAGGCAAGTCTTATTGAAATGAAGTAAAACTACGTAAGCCTAATTTTCAAAGAAAATACTCCTGAAATTCCAAGCATGTTGTAGGATCCTCTGATGTCCTGACGCTGTGGGGGAACCAGATTCCGCGGCTCTGAAACCTCTAGAGGTTGGGTTAGATCTCGACCTAATACCAACATCGCACTCTGTCCAATGAGGACTTCCTTCGGTGTATGATATAAGTATGGTATGGGCCTCCTTCATTGTTACTGGGCTAACGCCTTTTAAATCTCATGCAAGATAACACCAACGTGAATTATCTGCAACCAATGAATGAGCCAGATCTTTCCAAAAGAACTGTCGAAAAACCCATTTGAATATCATAGATACTGTTATTTCCTAATGTTTTTATTTACCATTCCGGAAGTAGGTTAGCCCGACCAGTGCCTGAGTCGGGACCGCAGCAAATCTTGGATAAGATGGAATATAACCAAGACTCGATTTTACTGTACTAAGGGTGTGCACAATATTTTCAATGCAGTGAGTTGTGATCATAACATCTACAGCAAGTAACGATGACAGACGTTCTCTCCTTAATATGATACACATCACCAGGATGATAAACCTTGTAATAATTATAGTCAAAGGAAAACTCAACATAAAAAGGGTAGATATGACAATAATACTGATGGCGAGAATGACAATGGTGATGATGATGATGATGATGATGATGATTGTGGCGATGATGATAAATTATGATGGTCATAAAGATGAATAATAACTCCAAAAAATTATACTTAGGCAATCACATCTCTATATGATTTCAACATTTGGGATATCTAAAACTTATCTTCATAATCCCTTCTTTATATAAAAAAAATTCTCCCTACGCTTATAAAACTGTACCCATACATTTAATCATACAAGGCATATTAACAAAGATTTGCTGAAAGCCGTGTTTAAAGGTTGTGTTCAAACTTCCATTAGAAAACAACGTCATTAAAGGCTTCGTTTTGAAACCGGAAGAAACAAGTCTATTTTTCATTGTTTATTTCTTATATTGTGTAAAGTAATAATTGCCACTTCTCTCTCTCTCTCTCTCTCTCTCTCTCTCTCTCTCTCTCTCTCTCTCTCTCTCTCTCTCTCTCTCTCTCTCTCTCTCTCTCTCCCTAAAATTGTATTTGAAATGATTCTAGTTAAAGCTTAGCTTGGTTTGACGAACATCAATTGCAACAAGACCTGTGGGGAAAAAAATTACTTAGGGCTTCCTTCCAAGTTTTGCTGTTTTTTTTTAATGTGTTATTTTCAGCGTTTTCTTTTTAACATTTATTGTGTTAACGTCCTCCATCTCTGGCTTGCTAGATTCCCACCGCTCGCCATTTGCCATGGTCCAAGGACAAAGCGTTTTGTCTTACACTCATTACATGTTCCAAATAATAGACTGGAAGAGACGAATAAGTTAAAGGGTTGAGCATAATTTAAAACGTCTTTCCTTCCCCGGGCAAGTCACAGAGAGAGAGAGAGAGAGAGAGAGAGAGAGAGAGAGAGAGAGAGAGAGAGAGAGGGAGGAGGAGGAGGAGGTAATGAACGAGATATTCTTAGAACAAAATATTTATCATGGTAGATAGAGAGATAGGAAGTAGACGATAAAAATAATGAGGGAGTGAAACAGAACACACATAAAACATAGAAGGGAGAGAAAAAGAAAGTGAAAGAAGGATAGCTTAATAAAACGAGTGATTGAACGGCAAATTTAAAGAGGAAGTTGAGCAGACGAATAAGAGAGAAGGGAGAAAGATCTTTAAAAGTGTCTCCTTCGTCTAGGAAGGGAAAATCTGGGGAAAAAATCTATTAATTTCTATAGCTGCATCTGTTATCCTTATTTAAAAAACAAAACAAAAAAATTTTCTCGAACATTTGATTCTGCGTCAGGTTTATAACTTTATAGATTTACCATATTTTACACTCATCTTTTCTTTTGACGAAAAGAAAGTTGGAGATAAAGAACAATCGTCTTCCTATCGGAATTCAATAAGAAAATGATAGTAGTTGTTAATTAACTTTTCAGTTTCAAAGATATACTTCTTTCCACTCTTCAAATTATAAGCTTATTGACTTTTAATATTTGTCCTTCAGTAGCGCCCACCCACAGGTATACAAAGATAAACTCAGACCAAAACCTAACACATAATTATAATCCATAATGTTCACTAGCTTAACGAGAGAACAGGACAAGTGAGTGGCACATCGTAAGGCAAGCAAGAAGGAACTAATGGGAAAAAAATCTGATTCTTAGTCAGCAATGGTTTGGTTAAAACTTTAAACTAAAAGAAAAAGCTTGTAAATTTACTTTTATGCTCAGCTACCCACATTCTTTGGCATGAGTTTGTTGAACTCGAACATCAATTCCGATCAATCGATGAATGTACTTGTCACTAGGTAAGTTCTCCATTGACCGATGCTCTGGCTTTTGAGATCTATAGGCCATGGTTGAAAAAAAATACTCTTGTGTTGATAGTCATAACCTTGGTCTGCTAGGAACACCGGTGGCTGGGGTGTAAGAGTGTCATCCTTGATTCCACGGGGACTCTGTTCACGTGCTCGAACTCTGTGCCGTCATTGGGCAATACAGGGTCTTGTTTTTAATAGGACAGTGTTTAGTGGATGGTCTATATCCAGCGACAAACAAACGAGCAATTTGTCCATTAGTATCTGTATCTTTCACTTATTTAACAGGCTCCCCCCAATTGCCGTAAGACTAGTAGAGTATATATGGTAAAAATAGATATTTCATGTGAGAAATCAAATAAAAACTAAGGCAGACCACTGTAAACAACGTATATCCTCTACATATTTCACTCTGCTTAATATAGACGGAGATATTATTAACCATTTAGTAGAAACAACTCACCCCAGCATATTTGTTTCTCAAAACGGTATCACATGGAGAAACAAATTTTTCAAGCCACTATAATTAATGCAGCTAAATGGGCAGTTGAAGTGTGAAAGCATGTATACCTCTCTAACGAGACTTTTCTTGCGTATCGTGAAGACCATGTGACGTCATCTTCAAAGGTCGACCTTTGGTTACCATGACCTGAATGTTCATCGACGAGCTCCAGCTATTTTTTGGTCTGTAGACAAACTTGAGTCGAGGCGATGCCACAGTTGATGGAGTAGCTATCATTTGTATTATTTAGATACTTAATTTTGTTAATTTACTGGAGTTGGAATGCAATTCCACAAAAAACAAATAGGCTGATATTAAAATAACGACGTTAAACAGTCCCTAAGATAAGAAAACGAGAGAGAGAGAGAGAGAGAGAGAGAGAGAGAGAGAGAGAGAGAGAGAGAGAGAGAGAGAGAGAGAGAGAGAGAGAGAGGAGGGGGGGGGGGGGGATTGTTAATGTTGTTTAAACTCGATGAATCCGTATCTCATAAAATGTGTAATTTTGCTGTATAAGCTTACAGGAGAGAGGAGACAGATTAATTTGTTTTTCTGAAGTTTGCAGCTTCACTGGACGCCACTGTTGCTAGTTTATTTTGATCAACAAATAAAGCCTTTCCTTCTTCGTAGTCTCTAAAATGCCTTATATTAAATGAAAGCTTTAGGTAGCCTAATCAACATCTATATAAACATAATCAAATATTTCAAAACATTATTATCTTTTTTTCTAAAATGCATGAGAATCTTACTTGAAATTTAAACTAAAAAATGTCCATATGTGAAACTGCCATGTTTTCTCAACTCTTTATAAAAATCAATTTATTATTATTTCTTTCGAATCATTTCCGTTGAAAACTTTTCTTCCGTAAATTAGTTCGCTATTTATTCAAACCGTGCAAAGAATTCCCACTAACACTATACAGCACTTAAATCTAGACTTTCGAATTTCCAAATCTATTTCACCTCCCTCCTAAAAATCCATTACCAGGCTATTCAGAGCGGCTATAGGTCTGGTGCTCTGCCTTGCGGGGATTCTTAGCAGCTCATTTAGAAACTACCCTCATGATAATCGGCGCCTAAAAGGATCCATAAATAGACCGGGATTCCACGAAATTAGCTAACTATCCTTTTTCCGGGCGATTGCTCTTTCTACTCCAGCCTTCATTAGCCGAAAATACTTTTCTTTGTCCTCTTCCGCCTCCTCAAGAAACGTGGGCAAGCTTTCTGGATCAATTGGCCTTAGTTTATGGCAGCTCATTGGAGGTTTTGGAGCCGAGCGTAACGAGAATGTTTTCTTTGGCTTCTCTCTGCTGCTCTTTGTCTTTCTTTCTGTAACACTTAAAATACATTATCGCTTTTTTCCCTTTTATTTTGGGGTAGAGATACAAGACAGGGAGCAATGGCCAGAAGAGAATGGTTATTTGAAAGTTTACCTACATTGATAGAGTATGTGATTTGAAAGTTTACCTACATCGATAGAGTATGTGATTTGAAAGTTTACCTACATTGATAGAGTATGTGATTTGAAAGTTTACCTACATTTGAAAATTTACCTACATTATGTGATTTGGATATTTACCTACATGGATGAAATGTGTGAATTGACAGTTCACCGACATCGATAGAGTATGTGATTAGAAAGCTTGTATACTTCCTTCTTCATTGTTTACATTTTGCTGCTCTTTCAACGATTTTTTTACTTCTTATTTCCATGATTTTGTAAAAACCCCTAATCTAATACATGTCGACACATCTTTTCGAAAATAATTTCCTTTCGTTTCCTTTTTTTAATTGTTGACAACCGATGTGCACTATTTTGTATAGCACAACGTTACATTGCGATAAAAAAAAATAAAAAGATCGTCTTTGTTTGTGCACATCCACAAGGTGGCCGCCATTGTTAAATCTCTATCAACATTTACCAGTTATTTCATTACCCTACTGTTGTGTGACAAAACAAATTGATTTATATTTAAATCTGTCATTTCTTTGAATTCTTGGACTCAGTTGTGTTTAAAGCTCGATTTATTTAACCTGTTCAGATCAGATTAAGTGTGAGTGTCATTCAATGGTCGACAAAGAGGACTTTAAGTTAAAAGCTATTTTAGATCAGGTTGGGAAACTCCAACTTTCCACTGCTCAGGTTAAAACAGAATTGATAAACTCGAACATAATAATCATACTGCTCCTGCTGAAGGTGTGAACGCACCTGCGACTATTAACAATACGCCAGACCAAAGGTCGAGTGACAATCCCAACCTAATCGGTCCCTGTGACAGGACCACTGCACCTGATATCCAGGCCGACTTCGACAGAAATAGAGACAGCCTTCTTTGCACGCCCGTACCTGATAGTTTCAATGTGCACGATAATCAGGTGGGCATCAAACAGGGGGCAAAAGGAGCATTGAAGATCCTCCGCAAATGTGCAAGATATGGGGAGACCGCATATTAATCAATTATTAATTAAGCGAAATTCGATGACAATTCCGGTACAGTGACTATTTCTGAAGAAGAAATTCATTGCCTATTTACCTGTGTGGCAGGACAATTTAATTTTTTGCACAGCGAATTTACCAATTTAGTGGTCAAATCAACATTCGATGTAGAGACAGCTCGTATCTTTAAAAAATTCGAGAACAGTTCCACTATGTTTAGCGAGGGTTCGGTAAGAAATATTCGTGTTGCCGCGGAGCTATCTACTCTGACTTCCTGTAACTCACAAGACAGACGAGGAACAGCACAGCGTGTGAGTGCAAGATCCACTAGCAGGGGATTCCACTGTGGCCATTGTCGGGGCAGTGATTTTGGAGGAAGATATTTTAATTGGAGGCTGCCCGTCAGCCGATCCTCTGACTACACGTCACAGCCTGACACTACGTCATATAATGCAAATTAGGTGGAGGTCAACACTGCAATGAGCGTAATAATTTTTGTGGAAACTTTGTGAAACTTTTCATTGGACGATCAACGAGTAGCATCTACATCACTATTACTTAATTCTTATGCAAATCAGATGTGACAGTTTTGTGCTCATGTCAAAATTCAAGGCTAATACCCTTCGAGACAATATTAATTATTGGCAGGAAGTTTCAGATAATGCTATTATGCTAAAATGGATACGAGAAGGTGTCAGATTGCCAATTAACAATGAGGCCAAGGGTTTTATGTTCCATAATAGAAAGTTTAGTGCATTGGAAGCTGGATTTATTGACAGTGAAGTTAGTCAATTAATAAAATCGGTATGCATTGTTCAACATAAGGACATTAACTTATCTTTCTAAATGTGGTGCCAAAGAAAAAGGGATTTAGACTTGTAATAGACTTAAGACATTTTCAACAAACATATCAACTCACCGTCTTTCATGTACAAAACAGTTGATGATGTAATAAAAATTACAAACGTGAAAGACTACATGGTAACATGCGATTTAGAGCAAGGTTTTCATCTTATTTTAGTACTATAGTACATCCTGAGCATTCAGATTATTTGTGAAAAATTCATATTACAAATGGATAGTGAACCCGTTTGGGGGAAATTTTAGTCCATACTTTTTTCTGCAAGACTGTTCGTGAAGTAGTCAGACATTTTAGGCAAAATGATTGAAAGTCTGTTTCTTATGTGGATGACTTTTATTTATGTGATATTAAGGAAACTGTAGAAAGTGAAACCAATTGGGCTATACAGGAGTTGGGCAAGCTTGGCTGGCATATTAAATTCGAAAAGTCTTGTTTCAACCCCAAAACTGAATGCAAATTCATAGGTTTTTTAATTCAGACAGCAATTGATAATGACACAGTTTGGTTAAAAATACCTTAATGCAAAATAGCTGCTGTGATCAAAGATATCAATAGAGAGCTCGAAAAAGGTCAAGCCATAGCACGAGCATTGGCTAGGATAGCTGGTCAGATAGTGTCAATGGCCAAAGCAGTCACACCGGCCAAACTCCTGTTACGCAATCTTTATCAAGGAAATCCCGGCAGGATTTGTTGACGTTGGACTCCAAATCTTGTAAAGAATTAAAATGGTGGTTACAGGCTTTTGAATCTTGGAACGGCAAAGCAATTAAACCTCGAGGCGCTGCTATTGAAACCGCAACAGATGCGTCAGCTGAGTGATGGCTAAAAGCCTAAGGTTATTGGACCAAAGAAAACAATCTCACAAAAGTTCCAATTTTCGAGAGACACTTGCAGTGCTCTTAAGTCTTTTGGCCTTTCTACCGAAAAAAAAACCCAAAACAAACCAGTTACTATTTTCAGCGACAATGTGTCAGCAGTATGTTACATAAACATGCAAGGGGCCCCTGCAATGGAGTTGTCCCGTATTGCAACAGCAATATGGTCTTTAGCCCTTACTCACAATGTTCAGTTAAAGGCACAGCATCTGAAAGGGACATCAGATGTTCAGGAACACATTGAGTCGGCTGAGCTCCAAATACAAATGGAGCCTACATTAAAAAATTTACGACTATATGAATGTGCTGTGGGGGCCTCACACAATAGACAGGTTTGCCACTATGGCAACAACCAAGTGCGTAAAATACAACAGCCGATTTCTGGATCCTGATTCGGTAGGAGTAAATGCCCTACTCCAGGGAGATTGGGGCTCAGTAAACAATTATGTCAATCCACCAGTGAGGCTGTTGGATCAGGTTCTAGATATTATTTGCCAGCAAAGGGCAACAGCAACAATCATTGTACTAGAGTGGAAAGCCCAGTGGTTTGATTAAAGACTAAAACAATTATCAGTGGTCCCACCAATATAACTACCCAAAGCCAAACCGTTTTGTGCTCAAATGGGACTCCAGACGACAGAGCCACTGAAGAACCACAAGAGGTCTTAGTTCGCCTGGAGGATCTCTGGAGACGCAAACTATTAGACCAAGGTTGGCATTAGAGTTGCATTAATAAATACCCAAACTTCTTAGCTACTTCCACTCTGAAACAATACAATAATTGTTTGAAAAAGTTTCATACATTTTGAATTGTTAATGATCATATTTTACCTCCAGAAAATGAAAATTTACTGGCAATAATTGTAACCTTTCTGAATCACGAAGTTGAGAAGTCATCCAGACCTGAATCAATGCTAAAATCTTATCTTCTGCATTAAAACAATAGTTAAAGGCACATGACTTATAAATACACTTTGAGTTAATGGATAATTTTGTGAAAACATTTATTAGAGTGAATACTTTGTGCCCTTAAGGTCGTACAAAAACATTGCCCATCCAATTGTTTATGTCTATGTTTAGGAAACGGGGTGATAATGATCTACTGGCACTGTCACAACGAAGACAGAAAACAAGAGACTTCTTGCTTTCGCGGCTATGTGTCGTCCATCGGACAGAGCTCCCGCAGAAAGGATTTAAAAGAAAACAAATTGAATTTAAAGAAGACGGCTCTATGATGATTCAACTCTGTGGGATAAAACTGATTCTTCTCGTACAGGTCATGAGGTACTGATAAAAAAAGGGAACAGAAGAAATAATTGACCCAATTCAATCTATGAAAGATTATTTATCACGATCACGTACACATTCTTTGATCACTCAAGGTTGGGATTCCCCATTTTTCTCACTCTCATTTCCCCTTTTAGTGGCCTATCTGTGTAGCAGGCACCCTGAACAAGTGTGTAAAAGAGGTGGGGCCTGATGAACCGGGATATCCAAGGCCCGATCGTTCAGACCAGCTGGGGCCACAGCTTATATCGCGTCTGGCGTCGAAACACATGTTACGAGATCACTGAAGAGATGGAGATCAGGAGAATGTTTTAATGAACACTGTGTTTGCCCACTCTCCTCTACATCCGCTACTGATAAAATGTTAAACACAACTCTACACTCGTAGGTTGTTTGTTTGATATTACAGTACCTTGGTTACGGTAGATCTACTCATTTGTTTGTGATTTGACAATTTTGGTCCTTTTATTTTATTTTATTTGTTTTGGGTTTTTTTTTTTTTGCATACATACATACTTTATTTTCATTCTATGTAAGTAATTTATTCATCTCTCAAATAAGGCAACCTTTGTTAATTTTGATTTTATTTAAAAAATGTTAGTGCACATCGGAGTGGTTTTGGTCATTCATGATTGTTGTCAACGTTCCTCCTTGTCTCTGTTTTGTGCAGTATCATTGATTGACTATTAGTGATTGGTTGGTTACTTGACTATTAGTGATTGGTTGGTTACTTGACTATTAGTGATTGGTTGGTTACTTGACTATTAGTGATTGGTTGGTTACTTGACTATTAGTGATTGGTTGGTTACTTGACTATTAGTGATTGGTTGGAATGGAATGATGATGGTCGCTGATGTGAACATCATGCAAAGATAAGGCAACCTTTGTTCGTTTTTTTTTTATTTTATTCCAAAAATAAAAATAACAATCTTAGTGCACATTGGATCTTTGGTTATTCATGGCTTAGAGTACAAATCTTAACGAATCGATAAAGTAAGAAATTGTAAAAAGTAAAAAAAACCATGGTTTTTCTCTGGAAAGTTCATTAAGCGCTGATTCCCCATGAGGTTTATGTTACTTTTTTAACCTTAAAAGCATGGAGCATTAAATTATAAAAAAAAAGCACAACTTTGAAATCATGGCACCCTGTGATATCATATTAAATTGAACAAAAAAATTAAGTTTATTACATATTGTTCACTTCCTATTTCTTAATGTTTACTATAATAATATCCAAAGGTTAAAAAAAAAACAAAAACGATTGGCCTGTTTTTAACCTCTCTAAGTAAATATAAACTTCCCCTGCTATGATTAAGTTTGCAGCTAGGGCTTTTAATATATAAAACGTTTGTCCTCTCTGTAAACTAGATTAATCTTTATAAAAATGAAGATATTAATATAATTCAGCTAAGATTACTTGGATTCAAACAGCTTTGAAACAACTTGAGTTTTGAAATGCTGAAATTACACACATCGTGTGTGCCAGAAATAATTTAATGAAACTAGAGGTTTAACGAATATATTTCTGTATCTAAATCAGCCGGATCTAATAAGAAAAGACATTAATATTTACCTGTGGAGTTACAACACTTGTTGGTGCTATTAAATCCGAGATTAGAAAGCTAGTTAAACCGTGGACGATCTCAAATTTACACTAGAGCATAGACATACATCGTCAACAAAATATGCATTATTACTTTTTCAGATTTTAATTTAATATTAATACTTGAAAATTTTCTTTCAATCCTAACGTAAATAACGCAGTTAGCCCAGTTTTCTTTCATATTGTGTATTTGAAAAAAAAACGCGTTATTTTGCTCGGTTACAAATAAACTCATTTTACCCATGCGAGACTTCAACATCTATTATAATTTTATTTCTAAATGAAATTAAGACAAACAAAACGTGCTAATCTTTTGTTTTAAATTCCATATTCCCGCCCCCCTTCCAATCCCTTCCCATCTTCCCGTCGGAGAAGAAAAATCACTTCTTCCCATCTTCTAGGTTAAAACAGAAATTGTACAGCTTAACTTAGTCCAGTTAGTGCAGCTCCAAACTCATTCTCAAATCGTTGATATGAAGAGAAAAGTCGCTCACCATTACCTTATCTACTGAGAAAACAAAAAGCAAACGATGAGAAGTAGCTGAACTCACTGACGGCCAGAGACAAAGGGGGAGCAATGCTCAGACAGGAAGACTCTCTTTAGCACAAACTCCATTGATGTCCGGTGTGGTCAGGTTTATCAAAATGTTGCGCATTTTACATTTCACGATGGCGTCCAATCAAATTAGATGGTCAAATCTGTTTGGAACCTGCTCCTTCTATCTGATGCCTGAAATGGTTCAATCTGTTTGGAACCTGCTCCTTCTATCTGATGCCTGAAATGGTTCAATCTGTTTGGAACCTAACCCTTCTATCTGATGCTTGAAATGGTTCAATCTGCTTGGCGCCTACGCATTCTATCTGATGCCTGAAATGGTTCCATCTGCTTGGCGCCTACGCATTCTATCTGATGCCTGAAATGGTTCCATCTGCTTGGCGCCTACGCATTCTATCTGATGCTTGAAATGGTTCAATCCTGTTGGAGCCTACTCCTTTAAGATGCTTGAAAATTTTCAATAGGTTTAGGGCCTCATCCACCTATATGAAGTATAAGTCGGTAAAATCTGTTTTTGCCTGCCTGGACCAAGATGTTTACAAGTTTTCCGTTAAGAAAGGTTGCAGCTTGTTTTGTTGTAGAATAACTTAATTGTAATTATAATTTGTGCAACGCCAGACACATGGTAGTTAAGCTTTAGCCTATAGTGACGTCAGTGTGATTGTCAGGTGTCCTGTGGCTACGGGCGGGTATTTTGTGGTCTCTTTTTTTACGCTTTCTTTCAGTTTAATATGTTTTCTGTTATTGTGGTGACCGAGCTGCACCTAATTTATACAAACTTTATCCATTTTTTGAGACCTGGTAGACTGTTAACTGAAACAAAAGGTTAGAATTGACAAAGCATTATTTTTAACTGCATACCCCCGTATTCTTTAAGATTAAGTTTCCAGTGCTCCTCCTTTTTACTACAAAAATATGTAAAGCATGTGAAAACTATGAGCTGTAGCATAGAGGAAAAATCCGCTAGCACCAGTGGACATCCAATCTTGCCATGAAGGCAATGCCATTAATATTCACGAAGCAGTTGAATTCATAGAACGCTTGGTTGACTCGAAATAGTAAAACTTGCTTCAAGGACTTTAAGTCGAATTTTTTTTTTACAAGCGATGATAATTTCCCTTCACAAGCCTGACCATGGCCAAAAGGTCTGTGTTGAACTTACTGATAAGTATCCATAGCAAACACGACTCGAAAAAGACTGACAGAGGCTTCATGGAGAAGTTCAAGCAATGTAGAATGAAAACTTCCCAGTAAAGGACCGAGAGTCGCTAGGGTAAACGTTAAAGACACTTGATAGGATTACCGGATGCACCAACTACATGACCAAGTCACAGGGTTTTGAGGTTTAAAAAGGAAATATCATTGACAAAAATCGCCAGGTCTTTGCTACAAAACCTCATTGGTTTAGTGAGTCTAAAAGAATTTGGTTCATTGGTTTCGGTCTATGGAATTCACGTAGAGTGCTCACGGAAATATTCCTTTCGAGCAGCAATTTCCTTCCGGTCGTTCTATCAATCGCTGAAATACTGTTTAGATTGTGCAACATTTCTGTAGCATTCTATACTAAAACTTAGTGCTGCTTTATAAACGTTGACCTGGGATACGAGCCTGGGTCTGGGCAGTGTACCTGGACCATTGCCCATTGTGGCGAAACACTGTTGGCGTTTACTGGACTTATGTGGGCTGTGGGCTTAGTCCTTACTGATTTTTATACAATTTGTCAGAAACAAAGATTTCCACAGACTAATACAGTGGCAATATTCCACTTGATAAACTAATTTTCAACCATACTGATACCCAATATGCTTAAAGAACAATTAAAAAGGTCTTAGAGGGAAAATAAAGATAATCTAAGGTTTCGATTGCCGGCCGGTCATCTATGGGTGGGGTAGGATCCCACCAAACAACCCCATCAGAGTTTTGAAAGATAAAAGCATAAGATAAAGTAAAGTAAACAAACAATCGTTGCTTAACGTATGCTCTCCCTCTTTTATTTTTCTGTCTTCTCTTTCTCTCTATTTCTCACTCTCTCACTCGCTCTCTCTCTCTCTCTCTCTCTCTCTCTCTCTCTCTCTCTCTCTCTCTCTCTCTCTCTTTCTCTCTAGTTCTCTTTCTCTCTCTCTCTCACTTACTCTCCATGCCTCTTTCTCTCTTTGTAAATCGCCTTTTAAACTTGATCTCTGTTCATCTTTCTGCATCATTTTTTATCTGCCCTCTTTTCCTAATCTCTCTATTTTGTGTATTTCGTTCTATCATCTAAGAAACAGAGCATTAAATACACTTCTTACGACTTGTTTGTTTCATTTGGAAAACAATTACGTTACACAGTCATGTTTCAATCGCTTATTAAGAACGAGTTAATTTTATCAATTCACAATATGCATTTTGCTGAATGATATCGGTCATTCAGAAAGATTATAAAGAAACAAACTTGCAGAAAAGAAAAATCGCCTGCCCATGTGATGGTAAAGGGACTTTTCTTATGCAGTCTTTTATGGATACTTTGTAAATTAAAAATATCAAAGGATAACCATTATTGGCTGCCTATGATCTTTGATTCTAGCTGTGCTTTCTGTGGGAAACGAGAAAACCTCAAGACTATATCCCTTACGGTGCTCTTTGCTAGAAAACCGTCTCTTGAGCCACAGAGAACTTCACAAGTTATGCAATATGTGTATAGTCAGTGATGACTTATGAGGTCCACTTACATTTCAGGTTTTCTGAGAACCTACAGACAGACCCTTAGTTTGACAGGAGATTATTTCCCTACACCGCTGTTGCTAAATAATGTGTATTGAACCAACGTTCTCGGCTTGTGAAAAGCAAGAGTACTTGCCAGTGTTTTCTAGTGAAATGGTTTAAACAGCTGTTGTGACTTTCCTCTGCACGATTCCTGCTTGATACCCATCTCAGCTGATCTGTAGGTCATCAACGGTTAGCTGGCACCATAACAAGCGATGACGAAGATTAACTTGAGGCTCTTTATGCAGAGTATTGTTGTCCAAAAGAAAAAAAAAAAAAAGAAAAATACGACTGTCCTTGCGTGCTCTTAAAACATCTCAGTAACTTATGTGAAATTATTTTTTCCCTTCGTACAAGAGGTCTTGGAAGCTAAAGCTAAAGAACCGATCGACAAACATACTTTTAATGCAGAGCCTTATCGGTGTCATAATGTGGAGAGCGGTTTGTATGTATGCTGGATGCTGGATTGATTATAGATCTCGCTTTTATTGAAACGGTGGATTGTCATCTTTTCTCCTGACTGGTCAACTGGCCATCGATCTTAGCTTCCTATGTCCGGTATATTGGTCTGGCCTGGAGCTGGGTGGTGCCCGACTGGACGTCGTAGTTTTGTCAGTCTACGCATATTTGACGTGTAAATCAAGTTTGATTAGTTCCAGAAAGACTTCTTTTTCTCTTTGACCTTCACGGTTTGTTTGGTGTGAAGCCCTCACTCTGGCAACAGATGTTTCTAAATGTGAATAATTTATAAATGCAAGAAGGGTGGAAAATCTAGACCTTACTCAAACTGGTTTTTTTTTTTTTTTTGTTTGGAACCATGTTCTTGCAATTCTGTAATTCTCACACACGGCCCACCGAGGCGAGTCTAGGTTTGCTACCTACATGTTTCGGACATTCTCTTGGATAGTGGATTTCAACGGGTGATAAGAAACGGCAGAGGGAAGAGTTTTGGTTGGAAAGCCGCATTGCTCTTAGAAATCGCGACAGTCAATCAGTTCGTTAATATGATTTACTTTTTGGTCCTAGAATAGCGTGATAAAAATGGGAGTAAAGTTGTATGAAACAAGTTGCCCTACAAAGTAAGACAAATAAAAACTTTGATCCTCAAACGCGACTGATAAAACTTACTGAGATTGTGATGGTGTTTCAAAGCCTTTAGAAATAGTAATTTAGACACTAAGCTATTGAACGCAATACAGGTTGTGTGTGTAGAGGGAGAATGGGGGGGGAGGGTGCTGAATGAGGATCTCAGTATGAAAAAGACAAAACTGCTTGATGGTATCCGGAAACCCTGTTGAATTAAATCGGACGAGATTAATGCATTTACTTATATTGTAATCATTTCGTAAATTACACAATTAAATAGGAGAAACCACTGAAGATTATGGTATAACTATTACCCTCATTCTCTCTCTTCCTCCTATTGTATGCAGTCCTGAATTTTACAGATTTTCTTTGAGTGAGCGTCTAATAGGAGGTATATCGTCTCCAGCAAGAATTTTATTTTTCATGGGGATTGGGGGAGGATGGGGCCGTTAACCAATTGAAACGTTTTGATTTAATATCATGTAGTAATGACATCTATATTGTCTTTTGATTCAATTCAATTCAATGCGCCAGTATCAATTAATGTACATGTATCGGTTTTGTTTTACCTATTTAACACACTAGTGTCCTGAAACTTTATTTTGGAAGACTTGCTACTCGTTGTGGCTAGGCGTTTCTTTTAAAAAAAGTAACTTATAAAAGATGCATTTGCAAGGTACAAAACAAAAGACAAATCTAACTTGTGATAAATTGTTTTGGCTTCATAGGACATTTATTGCTAGAAATCAGCAAAGACGTAATTTTGTGTCATAACAAATTTTTGGCGTGAAAATATATATCGGTTTTTTTTCGGGGTAAATAGAGGAGAATCCTCAACGCTTCATTTTTTTAATTGTTCAGCATTTCAAGTGAAATTTTTTTTCTCTTTCTCTTTATGAATATAACAGAACATTTTAAGATTCACCCATTCAATTATTTTGCAACTATATTTTTTATCTCAATTAATATCCTATGTGTGCGCTTTATTAATGTTGTGTTTCCACAGTTCCTTTTTGTATTCTCCTCCACGTCTTTCTTCCCTGACACCCCCCCCCCCCCCCCCCCCCCAAAAAAAAAAAAAAAAAATAATAATAATAAAATTAAATTCTCATCATGAATCTGTTATCAGTGCTATGCTACATGGGTATAAGGCTGGGATCTTAACTGCTTCTCTTTTTTCTTTTTTCTCTCTCACCCCTCTCTCTTTTCTCTCTCTTAAAAGTTTTTAACACTAGTACTCTGGTTTCATTCTGGTAGATAACTAAAACTGTTGTGGTCATTTTTAAAAATGAAGATATTTCAACAGAAGAAAAAAATTGTTTGTAACGAAAAATAAAACAGAAATTGTTTTCAAAGATTTTCAACATAATCTGCTCAACATTATTTCAAAACTCATATTTCTCTAGAATGGCTTTATCACGTATACGCTACATAAATGTTTAATGCATTCGGTGACGCTCTGACAGGTATAGTTTCAATTCTTAATTCAGTGCTTAGATTTTCTTTACACGATAACTTGGTGTTAGCGAAAATACTCTGACTCAACAGATTGATGCCTGAACAACATGAACCAAACCTCGCTACATTGATGAAAGGTCTCAGTTTAGCTTCAGCAAATAACTTCGTGAATATCGTTTTAGAAATGAAATTATTTAGTAAAAGTGTTCGGTTATACGAGCGCTCTTGTATTCAACGAATATACATTCATTCTGATATTTTCTGAAAAGCAAACTCTCGCGATGGTTAACCGTTTGTATAAACGTTAGCTTCATCTTATTTTGGTTTTGTTTTCTCCAGTTTAGTCAGCATGTTGTTCTTGAGTGGTGTGAAATTGAACGACAAGGGCGTCAGTCGCTTGAAACTACCAAGATGAGATTATCCTCTCTACTAAAACTATTCATAATTTTAATACCTACATTACTGATATTGCCCAACGGTGATTTAATCCTATTTTATTGTCTGTATTTCTTCATTTACGTGTGTGTGTGTGTGTGTGTGTGTGGCTATTGTTTTATTTTTTCTCATTCTCTGATATTTAATATTTTTCATGACATAACCTCATGTTCTGAAATTGGCTCTGCCTGTTTTCTTCTTGTCGAGTTTATTCAAAATACACAGTTTACTATATAAATTATGTGTTTATTTAAGAATGTGTTAATACCTCTATGTGATCAAGCCAGCCTGCCATAAAAATAATGCAACACAATACATAGTTGCTGAGGACAAGATTGTGGTGGTCGCGATCATGGTGAAATTAATAAGGAAAAAAAAAAAAACGGTTACGCCACTAGGTTTTTAGCGAGTTCTATTGATCCTACGATAAGGAACCACGGAAGACTAAAACTGCCAGTCTGTAACTGAAATCTAGACGTCGATTTCAATGTTTAATTTGTTTCGCCTAAAGGAGGCCTACAGGATAAGGAATAAAAAATCCCTGGTCTCAACCTGGTTGATCAGTTAGAACTACTGAAGAATGGTAGTGGTTTTAACGATGTCGGAAACGGTTTGTTCATAATCAGTTGACGCAATAATAACAAGACTGGACAAAGTGTGTTATTTTACTTCAGTTCGTGCGTGCAAGGGCTGCGAGATTATCTTGCTAAACACCAGCAGATTGAGTTGCTATAGAGTTGGTGAGAACGGAAAAGTGGTAGATTGAGAGGAGGCAGCCACTGTAATAATATTATATCAAAGATATAAAGAATTGAAGTTGCAGCAGTACTCAGCAATAGTTACAAACAGAATGTGAGTGAAAAAACATCGAAAAATAATTGCAGTTGGTACATTCTAACCCTCTAGTTATAGATGTGTTTCATCAAGAAGAGATCAAAATCAAGCTTAGATTAAAGAGATTGTATAGGAAGAGAAAAGTTTCCTACATCGTTCCTGCGAGTTGGGCATGTTACAGAAAGTGTCCTACATGTTGACGATAAACCAAAATAAAATGTGGCCATCTGAATGTTGTTGTGCGGCCAACATGTTCATCTAAAGCCGCTGAAGTTTACAACTTAGTTATATGAGATCGGCGCAAAAGTCTAAACAGACCATGTTGATTCACAGTCTGAACGTTGATGTCTTTGATGATTCAACCAAATTAAACAAAAAACAAAAAAAGGGAAAGATATAATTACAATGCATTGTTTATTTGAAATTTAGCTAATAAGATTCATCAGGTCTTTTTTTATGTTTACTTAAGTCCCAACTTTCTGCCTATTTTAAAATTAAATTGTCTCTGCCTGAAAATTCTACACAAGTTAAGTTGTGTCGTTGTCATGTCTAAAAGATTCCAGGCTGCATTTTACATAAAAAAAAATAATTATGTGTAATTAGCCGAAAGAATCTGATCCGGTATTTCCGCTGTCATTATCGCCTGTATAGTTTCCCTTATTGTGTATTTTGTATCGAAAACTATGTAACAGCTCGTAAACATTGTTCTGCTTTCTGAATTAAATCTTTTAAAGGTGCAGTCTATCTTTTTTTTATTGAACTCTTGCCTATTTTTCATGAAAACTGTTTCATAATTAAAAAAAAAAAACAACAGTGGTATGAGTTTTAGAATAGTATTTTTTCATTCTGCTTTGTGTACCTTTCGGAAAAAAATTATTTCAACCGATTTTAGTAAATTACTGAAAATCAATTACAATTAACCAATAAATATAAAAAGGAAATTCAAAAAATCCGTTTTTGAGATATGCCCATGCAAAATCAGAAAAGACATACAGTTGAAGAAAAACAGAGCCGCATTTTCAGTTTGAAGTCAAATTCAGAACCAAAAGAACTAAAGAATAAAGAGATTAAAACTGTTCAATCTTTCTGCTGTGAACGTGCAACACACATTGGTTAAGGAAAGTAAAAAAAAATGATTGTCAAATCTTGCAAACCATACCCTTTTTGCCTCCCCATTATATACACGATATAAAAAGCTTTTAGAAATGAAAGTAGAAGGACTAGATACAATGTTGTTACATTAAACTATGATAGAATGATGATTCAAAGAGCGTAAATTAAATTTGAGAATGCTTATTATTCAAAACGTTACAAAACAAATTCGCTTTTTGAACAATTTGCATAGGTCAGCATTAAATTATAAAATAAATAAATAATAAATTGGTGCTGATAGTTATCGACAAACTACTCAGAGCCGTAGGTAGTCGAAATTTGTACAAATCCAGATCTAAATTTTGTTTCTAATATAAATCGTCCATATATACTAGTATTACATTAATACTATATTAATAGCTAAATAAAATGAATATAGTACGCATTTTTCACTTTTGAAAGGCTATAATGCAATGTGAATAAATAGATGATAGTTAGTCAATATGCAAGGAACAAATTTATACAACTTAACTGTGCCCGAGTGCTGGGTACGGTTTTTCCTGCCAAAATGGTCGAGTGTCTGGTTACCAGGAAGTATTTAAAGTTGATTTTAAGGTAGGGATACACGAAGCAATCTGCAGCTTGCAATAAATCACTTTCTGTTGACAACCGCTTTCCACAAATCGTAGTAGATTTGACGCAGGAATTTGGTGCTGTGCTGCTTTCTGTCTGTGTCTCTCATCTTTTGCTTTTTGTACGTCGCTAGCGATTTCGCAAACAGAGAAGACCTAAAATTTAAGCAGCATTTATAATCTTTTCGACATGCGTATTCGCATAACATGTTGCTGTTTTAAACATGATCTTGAAAATTTAATGACTGTCAAATTAGCGCCGTTAATTCTGAAATCCTTCAGGAGTTCCACAGATATGAATGTCTACAGATAAAAAATGTCCACTTTCTCTCGACAAAAATGCAAAACTTACAATCCTAGATAGTGTGTGAGTGTGTGTCAGGCTTTTAAATCTCAGTTACATGAACGTGCGGGAATCTAAATCTTTATTTCTCGCTTGACAATCAATAAATATAACAGAGAGCTAGATCAAGGTCCAATCTTTTTTCATCGATTCCAGACTTAAATTCCCTGCATAAGTTTAGATGTAAATTAAAATCTAATTCTTGAATTGATAATCTGTATGCGTTTTAGATCTAGATATACTTTACTAACATGAGATTATTTCCAGAGAGATTAGATTGTTATCAATTCAGATAGATGTCAATGGTATCAAGATAACAGTATAAAACCAGTCTGAACAACGAGACTAGCTTTTTCCAACAGTTGATACAAATGCTCAAAATCTATCCACAGGAAATCAAGAATTAAGAAAGGTTGAACGAATTAAATTGGTAAAAGTACCAACATTAGTTCTAGAACTTTAAATATACGCGCCCATACATCTTTTTTTCATTTTCGCATCACCTGTTTGATTCCTATGAGCAATACCCGCGAAGTCTAAATCCCGATCAGTTGAGGAAGCTAAAGTTCTATTGGTATCCAAGCACCTTAAGATTACTTGATTTCAGCGCTTTGTGTTCATATCAATAAGATTGCTAGATTTGCTGCTATCCACCAATCACTAGCAACACGACTTGCTGCTTGTGACGCTAGTGTTTGTGGAATGGTGTTGCTTGCCACAAATCGGTTCGTGTAAACAGAGCTTAAAGGAAAAAAAATGGTCAAAAAGTGGAACAACAAGGAAGCCAGGAGTGCGGATCACGTTACTTTCTCGAGTGAGGGCAAGCATCGGCCACGTAATTCATTGGCAGAAGCCGTTACTTCCGCAATGCGAAAATGAAACGAAAAAAGAAGAGGAGATGAGTGGTGATGTGTATGTGTAGAAGAGAGATAATTCATGTTGTTCGAACATCTGCACCATATTGGTTGATCTAATTGCTAGAATTCCCAGGACCTAAAAAAAAGAGAGCTTCCGGATTACAGAGTTATTTATAGCTCCGTGAGTTTGAATGGGGTTTCGTTGATGTAAAGACGTGATTTTTCTTTCGGCAAAGTTCTGGTGAATTCTTGTTAGTTGAAAAAGACCTCAGTGTTTTGATAAGTCTCTACATCATCTCATTAACTAAGTTATTGTTTTTTATTTCCCAGATGTACACACACTGTCTTTTAAATTGATGTAAATGTATTGATACATGTCAAATACAATGTCATAATTAGAATGATAGATAGTTGGGTGGTAGATAGAATGATAGGTACATAAAGAGATAGATATTAAATTGATAGATGAAGGGAGTAATTAGATAGATAGGTAAATATATAGATAAATAGATATATAGATATTTAGATATATAGATAGGTAGACAGATAGATAGGTAGATAGATAGATAGATAGATAGATAGATAGATAGATAGATAGATAGATAGATAGATGGAAAGGTAGATAATTAGATAGCCAGATTGAAATAACAGTATTGTTTATACGTTTCACAAGAAGCTATATTGGTGATTTCTGTGACTGTGCATACATTTCTCTCAAATATTCAATCTGAAACCTGATCTTAGATATTTTTTATATTCAATATTTAACCGTTCATAGTTAGAGCTAGCAATAAAAACCACAGCAGATGGCAAAGTTTTACAGAAAATATAACCAATCCGCTTCCTGGGAGAGAGGAAAAATTTTTTTTTACACATTTAATTTCTTGTGGCATCGCTGTCCAAACAGCTAAGCCTCGAATATTATATTAGAATCCCAACCATTTAGATTCGAACCCTGATAAATGTAGGTAGGTAGCGGTCAAGCACCAAGAAATCCTGGCTTCCTCACGGTGTAGGAAATTTATGGTCGAAACCCTTGTATTAAGGTGTTTGTTCTCTGAACTCCTCCTGAGTATCCTTCTGGCGAGATGTTCAGCTAAGAATCCTGGCTAAACCTAGACCTGTTGTTGTATCCCTGGCCACTTCACAATGTTTTCCTCTCCCACTTGGATGTGAAAGGTTGAAGGCTTAAGATTATCGAGTGGCCTGCGACAAACCAGCTCCATATCCAGATTAGGACAGACATTATATCGTAAAGACCGGGAAAAGATTAGGGTACTCTTCCATCTGTAAACTGTCATAGAGTGGACACGGCTTAACAGGTCTTTATGGTATCATTAACCAGTGCACTCTTTTGTGTTAAAGCCCAGAGAGTACATTAAGAAAACTAAACGTCATCTTGTGAGGATGTAGACGATCCTGTACCTTGACTAAGTCTAGAACTAACGATCTAAAGAAACCCATAGTTTCATGTGAAGTTCTATTATGTGTTAGGAAACATGACATTGTGTTAGAAGTGAGAAAATCAAGTTTTGCTATCATGACCGTAACACGAAGATCTATGCACGCGTCGGTGCGACAAACACGAAACGTGTAACACGATACAGAATCTAGAATCTAAAAGAATCTAGAGTTTCAACCAAAACATAGGAAAAATCAAGAGTTAATCATATCTATAAAAATAATTATGGAAATAAAAAAAATGTGGCCTTTTGAAGACCCCCAATACAATACAGATCTATAGCCAGGCTAAAATCTAGTCACAAAAGCTAAATTAAGATTGCTAGATTTGAATTCAAACCACCAGGCATCTGAATCATTGTGTCACTGCTAGGAAACGTATCTGAATTCTGGAAACACTGGCGAGAGCAATTTAAAATCTTCATCACGGCAAAGGAAGCTCCCCTCAAGGGCCATGCAGTAAAAATGGACGTGATGTTCAACTGTTTAGGGCCAAAAAGGCTTGATACACACAACAATTTTTAGTGCCATGTTGAGAAGATACAAGCCCCTGTCACACAGTAATAAAGCAATAGGTTTTATTCCTTCAAATCGGACTATGGTAATACTTCATTTTTACCCAGCGACAGCCGGGATAGCTTACCAAGATGTCCAAATAGTGCTGCAGATTGTTAACGTTCAAACGAAGTGGGACATGTAACAACACCTCTACTTTAAACATCTACACTGATTATCACTAGAATCACACAATAAATATGAGACTTCGATTAACTCGTATAAATGCCTTCCTAAAACTGCGCTTAGATATTTTTTTAAATATTGCCCCCCACCCAACCCCTATTACTTACCATCATGGTTCTTATGTTCAAGTGGAAAAAAACGTATGTATATAAAAAGAGTTTGATATAAAAAGTTTGGCCGAACAGTTCCCAGTAGTGCCGCAGCTGTCTGGAAAAGCCTACTGCAGCAGCAAAAAGCCAAACATTCAACAGAAAATTTTGAAACACATTTGTTCCATCACCTACCTTAGTCCATAATCTTATATGCATAAATGCTCTC
Source organism: Elysia crispata (assembly GCA_033675545.1). Lineage (NCBI taxonomy): Eukaryota > Metazoa > Mollusca > Gastropoda > Plakobranchidae > Elysia > Elysia crispata. Next base: position 50,963 of record JAWDGP010000921.1, read on the forward strand.
GTACCTCCATAATAATTGTAATTTATTAATCTCATGTTCCTGGTGAATGAGATTGTATAGTGTAAAACCTCTCTGAGCTGAATTCCCGGGCAGGGTGCCTAGCTTGGAGTAGTAGTAGTAGTAGTAGTAGTAGTAGTAGTAGTAGTAGTAGTAGTAGTAGTAGTAGTAGTAGTAGTAGTAGTAGTAGTAGTAGTAGTAGTAGTAGTAATAGTGGTAATGTTTTTAGTAGTAGCTGTAGTAGTACTAGTAGTAGTAGTAGTAGTAGTAGTAGTAGTAGTAGTAGTAGTAGTAGTAGTAGTAGTAGTAGTAGTAGTAGTAGTAGTAGTAGTAGTAGTAGTAGTAGTAGTAGTAGTGGTAGTATTAGTTGTTGTTGTTGTTGTTGTTGTTGTTGTTGTTGTTGTTGTAGCAGTAATAGCAGTAGTAGTAGTAGCAGCAGCAGCAGCAGCAGCAGTAGTAGTAGTAGTAGTAGTAGTAGTAGTAGTAGTAGTAGTAGTAGTAGTAGGAGGAGGAGGAGGAGGAGGAGGAGGAGGAGCACCAGCAGTAGCAGCAGCAGCAGCAGCAGTAATAACAGTAGTAGTAGTAGTAGTAGTAGTAGTAGTAGTAGTAGTAGTAGTAGTAGTAGTAGTAGTAGTAGTAGTAGTAGTAGTAGTAGTAGTAGTAGTAGTTTTGCCGTTGATAGTTGCTTTGTTCTTTGACATATTAGTTTCAACATCATAACTGTTACTTTATTTTATTGCAACAGTAACAACAACATGCATCTTCCCTTTTTAATCAATTGTGATTGCGATTTTTTTATAGTTTCCTTCATGTCATAGAATTAGTAATCGCATCTTGTAAATTTCCTTTACACATAAACATTTTCCTCATTCTACTGAACCCTTACGACTTGTGTAAGGCCAAGTCTTAGACCTCGGCCAAATTTAGCTGGACATAATTATTAGTCATTAGTTCAGTCCTCTCTCTTCCTTCTCATCCTCTCATTTGTGTCTCTTTGTTCCAGGGCAGGAATTCTCTCGGCGTCTCTCGGCGCCTGTCCAGTTGTAAATCAGCTCGATTCCTTTCTCGTTCCACCGTAGACTTCCTCGGGTGTCCCTCGTGCCTGCTACACAATAAAGGGAGGAAAATCCAACTAAGACCCGAGGTTCTGGCTGACCTGATCTAATTCACTAGTATAGAGAGAAATCGTCCCTGGTCAGAATGATTGAACACTTAGGTCAAGTTTGAAGCGGTCTCGGTGCCGGGCCCAACACTCTGACGTGAACTTATCACACCTCTCACCTTCTATGGTTCAGGTTCACGTGTGGTCAGCACTGGTTGATCTTTAAGGAACATTATGTTGTACATTGAGAAAGGATCTTCCGTAAGTTTGCTAGAAAGTTGACTGGACTATAATTATCGATATAACAATTATACACATATTTGTTGACATTTCATGGTTAACAATTCAGAGTCATGAAAAACTTTTTATTTTTTTTGAATGGTGTTTTTTTGTGTGTATAAAATTTCATTAAAGATTTATTTGTATTTTCATCAAAATTCTATTTAAGATACATCGATCAACAATTTTAAAGAATTTAGTTAGACTATAATTATTTACTGCCTTTGTGATTTGGGCAATTGGAATAAAACGAAAATAAAAATACTAATATTCTTCTAACTGAGGCGAAAATAAAGTTATCTGTTAAGATTTTCTCGCCGTCAGCTCTCGAAAGCAAGACAGTTGTGGTGAGTTAATAGATTAGAAAAGAAAAGATGAACAACTTTCATAGCAAGAGATAATTTTTTTTTTCATAAAAAAGAAATACGCTTGTTATTTCTATAAGCGATGCATCTACTTCTTTCTGGCTTGTGGCAATTTTATCCGGCGTCCGTGCCGTGACAGATCTCTCGCGTTAAACGTGAGCGTGGGTCACGACCTCTGGCTCAAGATGGAAATTAATTTAAATAATAACCTGACTAGATGGATGGTGGGAATCTCGAAAGATGTCAGCTTAAAGAACTCGTTTAAGGATTTGCCCTATCACAGTTAATATTCATAAATGTCGGGTTGTGCTTGGAATCGATCTTAATATTTGCTCAACGAGTACTATTTTTTGTTCAGAATCTCGTATTCGAGAAAAAAGAAATTTTAGATATTTTTTTTTAAAAGTTAGATAGAGAAATTGCATTATGGATAAAATGCGCGAAAAAAATGTGCCGGTACAGCCTGAACATCGTGAAAAAATGTAAAAGGATTGGCATGTTACTTCGCAATATCTTATCAATGAAAGTAAGGATTGAAAAAATTACTTTGATAGTCAATGGTTAATGAAGTCGATTCTTTCGATTACAATCGATTCTTCCGTAGTAGAGTATTCGTAATTGCTCTAGCATCATTCTTTTCACCTTCATCAGAATGAGATTTTGCAGACCGGCTATTATTCTCAGTTATTGATTCTATTGAATTAAGTCGCTGACTAGCGGGCGTGAATGCCCTGACTAGGTAAAATCTTTGGCAAGACAATTGTTGAGGCTGATAAACATATAGTTTTTTCGAAATACTGTGAAAATACTGCAGAAAGATACGTTATATCTGTAGCATGTGATTGAACTACAATGATACAAAGCTCAGCCCAATTGCGCATAAGTTATTATTTACTGATAGATATTTTAATCTGGTTTTAGTGTGAGAAGAGTATTGATCGACTTGTTTGGCCCGTTGAAAACTGATAAAAATAACAATATGGGCACTATAGATACAGATAGGCGAAACCGAGACGGAGAAAAACTACAACATTTGAACACAGGATGAAGAGAATGGTGGTTTGATAACAGTAATGCTCCGCATAAAAATATGATGATAATGATGATGATGGGGATGATGGGGTTGACGATGATGTTGTCGATAGTGATGATGATGATTAAGATGACAATGATGCTAAAGAGGAGTAGGATCAGGGTGATGACTCTGACAATAATAATGCAAAGCATATAACAATGATGACGATGAGGATGATGAGAGTGATGAGGATGAAGATAATGATGATGGCAATGTTGACAATGATATTGATGATGAGGAGGAGGATGATGATAGTGATTATGATAAAGACGATGATAATAATAGTGATGATGATGATGATGATGATGATGATGATGATGATGATGATGATGATGATGATGATGATGATGAGGTTGGTGATGATGATAATGATGATGCATCGTTGATGATTCTGATGCTGCTGCTGCTGATGATGATAAAGATAATGAGGATGATGATGATGACGATGATTATGATGATGATAATGATAAAGATAATGATGATGATGGTAATGATGCCGATGATTAAGATGATGATGTTGATGATAAAAATAAAGATAATGATGATGATGTTAATGATCAAGGTCATTATTATAATGACTTAAACTTGTACCCACTGAATACAACAAAGAGGACATGTATTGAAAAAGAGGAATTATTTTTAAATGAAGCGGATGTTACATTCGAAAAATAATCCCATTGAAACTAATGTTGTGATTACAATGTATGTACTACAGGTATTTAAACTCGCAAGAATGTGTTGGTTTGAAATACAGATTATGGCAATTTGGGCTTTCATCATAAGCCTATAGTTTTTAACTATTGTCTGTATTGTTTTTATCAAGAAAAATGGATACAATAAAGCAGCTATTCTGTGCTTTTTAAGTCTCTTCATAGATATATTTCCGAACGATCAAGATAAGGCTATGAATTGCCGCAAAAATGTGTGTAGAGTTCATGACTTATTTTATGCACTAACTATATCATGCGTTCAAAAAGATCTAGATCTTATATGGTAGAAAGGCAAATATCCTAGAAAGATAATGTAGAGAAGAAAAGATATATAATTTTCTTCACAAAAGCTGTCACACATCGAGGTGTCTGTGAGATGTGTACGTGTGGCGAGGAAATGTTTACATAATCAAGTCAACAAACCAGCGGACGTGTGAAGGCGACCGAAACACGGGTCGCTTGTCCCAAGCCAGGAGCTCGAGGCTAAGGTTGCAGTAGAAGCTACCAACAGGAAGTCGTAGAGGGTAGAAAGCTGCAATAAAACTGGTGTGAACAACAACGATTAACAAATAAAAATCCCGAGGAATGATGAAACGTATGCAAATGTTCTGATAATTAAACTGCACAACTCATGCCGATTAAGGTTAAAAAGCAACGCATATCGGTGTACAACCACAGAAAACTTGATTCATTTTGATCTGTTTTGTTCACTGCAATAAGGCCAAGGTGATTGCGTAAAGCAATAATTTCTTTGAGAGAAGGACAGAAAATGACATAATTGATTCAAAACGAAACCTGCATTCCCACGCGTTTCCCTACATACGTCTGTTCTAAGTAACGATCCCAATCTTTCCTTTTTTTTCGTCTACAAAGAAATATAAGAAGTTACAGGAAAAGTATAATTATCAAAAATTTCACGTTGCTGCTTAATGCAAATATATTGATTGCTTGTAGCCCTTATAGCTTGAAAACATTCTTGCTAGAAATGATGGAAGAGCATGGGGATATAGGTTTGATTTTCTTTGATTTTCTTTTAAACCCTGTCATATTCGAATACTTTAAGTAGGATTTATTGCTATTTCATTCAGAGCGTAATGCTTGTGTTTTCATAGCAGTTCTAAATCAAGGAGATGAATGAAGGGTTACCTTGTGAGAAATCGAAATTCCAAACTTTGATAACCAGGATATTAGGAAGGAAGAAATGGTTTGTATCAAATTATAGATATAATTATGCTTTTAATATATGGTTGAGAAAACTGACACTGAACTAATAATGTATTCTCAAGTGATGGATATTTCCGAACAATAAATTTGTAGAGGTGATACTGTGTTCGGATCAACACATGGCCTGGCATCAAATAGCTTAATTATGTTAAGCAAGTCTGGGGCCTAATACATAGCCTGACAAGTAAAGCCCAGTCCTGGCATATGCATGACCTGAAATTCATGATTTAGCCCAGTCCTGGCCTAATATATGGCCTGAAATTCATGGTTTAGCCCAGTCCTGGCCTAATACATGGCCTGAAATTCATGGTTTAGCCCAGTCCTGGCCTAATACATGGCCCGAACGTTATTCCTGCTAAAATACACTGTTGTTCACAAACATAAAATGGGTCTATTGCAATATAGATATAAATTCTAAAACTAAAATCTTTATGAAGGGTCTATTATGTGATGCCTTAAAGTAACAGCATTACTTTAACTGCTCAGTACAGAGCCTTGTATTAAAGCGAGTAAACTAATGAAATTGATATGTAACCAAGAATTATTTTAAAAAAATGGTTTAGAAGTTTCATACTGCCTTTATCAACCTAACTACTAGAGTAAAACCACAAAACTACGGGCATAACACGTCCAATTATCACCAGCTTGGCTCAAAAATCCTTTCCATGTAACTATGATAATAACCTCAGCCCTGTATCATTTATCGGCTGAGATACAGTATAGTAGGTGGTCTGCCCTAAATCTGAGATCCCTCGTACTCTTTACCTTTAACAATTATAGTTGGTAGAGACCTGATTTGCCCTGCCAGTCAAATTATGAACTACTAAAGTAAATATTAGAGTTATGCCATACTGTCTATGCAATTATGATTAAACTCACAATGTTACCCAAATTAGCAGGTACCCGGTATGTAATTTTTTTCATCAGCTCTAGCCCTCAATTCTATCACATTTCTCTACAGTACAATGTAATGGGATCAACTCTTTGTAAAGATTAATTTCACAAAAAAATCTCCTACTACAAAAAGGAAAATGAAAAAGATTAAGTGGTCTACGCTGGGAATCATCATCATTTTATTCTTCAAAAATATCCCAATATTCCTTGATTGATCTTGTCTGCTGGCAAACAGTTTCTTACATTGTAGACTTACTTGATGAACATTCGGCTCAGAGAGGCTATCACCGTCACCGTGTTGACCAGGTTTTTCTATCCATTTTCTTCAATAATTCAGATTGAAGAGTCTGGCTCGGAGTGTAGAGATTACAGCTAAGTGATGGACCTGGTGCTGATGTGGACATCTGGAGAGGCCGGAGATTGGTGGTCAAGAGAGGGCGTTTAGAAACCAGTGTTCTTATCGCTTAGGTTTGATCAGCCGGAGATTTTCGACAGCTGCTATTCGATGCTATTATTTGAATCTCGAATGGAGGGAATTTAAATATTTATTTTTTGTAAAAACCTACACAAGTTGCTGAAGAATTTTCTATAATGAAAAGATGCCGTTCGGTTTGACATATATGTAGGCCATGATTCAAGTAAGCAACATTAATGTTTTTCGTAAGTTAGGATAAGAATCAGTCCACAAGTAAGAGTAGCTTTTGGCCAAATACTGTGAAGTCCAAGACACCAGAAGCAGTAATCTCATACAAATAGCACTGATATTAAGATATCAAATAAAAAAGAAAACAAGATGGGTGGCAGAAGTTATCCAAATACCAATCATCATTGCATGATCCTCAAACCTATAAAATCTCAAGATCATTTGCCAACCAAATGACTTTGAAGCTTAAGGAATTTGGATTCAGCAGTCGCCTCAAGAAGTTTATGTGATTGTCCAATCCTTGATCGGTCATTAGTGAATATGAGCTGTCTGACTCACGAACACGTGACGTTGGCTGACCGCTGTAATTGTCAAGGTAGATATTTCTCTCCGTAGCCCCCAACCTAACTTGAAGAGAAGTTTGTTTGCATAATTATAATAACGGCCCCAAATTTCCCATATGATTTTTAGGGAGACAGCGGATTTCAGTTAAGCCAGATACGGGACCAATAAGCGGTCACCATCGCTTGTCACAATATCACTCAGCCAAAAGTTGAACTTGAGATCTCTTTGTAGTTAATCCAACGTTAACCCGGCTCATTTCGACCTGTTGAAGAGAGCAAAAGACGTAGTTGTGATTAAAATAAGTTTTTATTTTTCTCATGCGTTCAATCTCCACGAAGCTCTATGAACTGAATTTCTTTTATTCTTTTTTTTTAATAGAACAATGAGAGGCAGGTAAATCAAAGAATGAAGAGCTAAAATGAGATCTTGATATACGCAAAGACATTAAATTTTTTCACGGGTTTCTGTTTCAGACAATTCGCAACATTTCCGGCAGACGTTCAGTGACCAGAGAAACATTAAAGTCGGGATAAAAAAAATTCAAAGAAACATTACGCTATGGGAATATGAGAAGCAGCAAAACAGTTTAGACATAGAGGTACATTGAAACGTGTAACAACAGAGCGGGAAGATGGAAAGAAAGGTGGGGTAGACAAGTCAGAGGAAACGAGAGTGATAGAGACAGAGTAAGCACAGCAATAGAAGCTCATGACTGGAAATCGACTATCAATACAAAAAAACGCTCAACGGTCACAGAGATGACTGCTCCTCTTTAACAGATTAGCCTTTGACAAGATGTCACCGCTCAAATTTTCTATTCATAAAGAAACTGAAAGCGAAGGGAAATAAATTTTCAAATTTTTAGCTGCTCGTTACTCATGTCAGATCCCATTAATTAAAATCATATGACTGTAAAAAATCAGGAAGTTTGACGGGCTCAGGTGACCAAACAGGCTCTCTGCTGCCACATTCCACGCATTGTCAAGAACTAAAAAACGGAACTGGTTCTCGGTAAAGTTCTCTCCCTTGAGCCTCCAGCTGCAGCCCGAATCAGTTCATTAGATTTCTCGTTCCTCAACGTTGGTCGTTAGTCTGTTATCCTTGACCCACTAGCCATTCTCCCATGTGATTTCTGATCTAGAGATGATAAGCGTTTGTTTCAGGTGGCATACAGGGTTTGTTGAGAGCAATGTCGGATCCAGAGTGGAATTAACAAACCCAACATTATTGATTCCTACCTGGTCTGGTTATCACAGGTTGGTCACAATTTGGGTTTATCTCTTACAAGCTCCAAATCTTTCATTAGAAAAAATTTTTGTTGCCTGATGCCAAAGATGTTTCTATGACAGTTTGGGATAAGTCCACAGAGCTTTATGCAGTCTATACTGAGAAGATGCTTTTGTCGAGGGACTAAATTCAACATCGGCATATTATGCAAAGATAACGTTATCTGCATGAAAAGATTAAAACAAAACAGAGAAGAAAGATACACGAGAACCAATCTAGAGAAGAAGATCTGACTATTAGAATGCTGTACAGAAGTTCACCTTGGTTCCCCAATACGATATGACTGGGCTTTAGAGTGGACTCGAATGTGCTGCTTGGGAAACTCAACGATGCTGGACAAAGTAATCCCCTACAATGAGCAGATTCTCCTATTGAACTGTTTAGCGTTATAGCAGTATGACAATGGAGGATAACCTGGGTAGATTTTAAAAACAACGAGACCTTGTGTTTTACCTTGCCATTTCTAATCATTGTCCACAGACTGCACTACGAGGCACCACTGATGTGATATTCGTGTTGTGTTTGAGCATAATGTAGAATTTTCCCTGCAGCATCAAGGCTGATGATCAACTGAAACTGACAACAGAAACCAATGCAATACGAAACAATGATAAATTCTTTTTTATTTTCGTTTTCTAAATGGTAATTTTACTGTTTGTGTGTAAGTTCTAAGTATTTATATTATTCTGCTTACGGATCTTCGTCCCTTTTCAATAACTAACCAAGATCTTAATGTATGAGGCCTGCTAGCCTTGTTCATTGTTCAAATTTAATTTGAGATTGTGTTTTTTGCCGCATGCTTTACTGAAATACGGAAGGCAAACCGTAAATGCGTCTTAATTATGGACTGGAACGTGGGAATGTTCACTTGCTAAATACGTCCTATAGCGGAGTTGTCCGTTTCCGAAGCAGTCCATTGTAGACCTAGGTTCTCTTAGAGTAGTCAGAGACTCCGGAAGTTTGCTCCTCGAGTTGACAACAGTTTCTATTTCATAGCACGTTTCTCTGGCATGCGTCTCACCTGAAGTCTTGTTTGCTCACTCTTTGATGCCCCCCCCCCCCCCCATCTCTCCTCCCTAGCCGCTCAGTTTTCCGATGGTCTCGAACTGTCACACATCTGGGTGGTAAAATAATCCGCAGAAATGTGGACGTCTTTCATAGCCTGTTTCTGCGATCTGAGACTTGGCAGTCTCTGTAGTCAGGACATGTCTGAGAGAGGTACGTACTGCTACTAGCAACAGGACTCTTTGCTCCTCGTTGAACGTCTTTTAATACTCAAGACAAAGAGTTTTGTGCTGCGGCTGGCGTACAGAATGTCCCCTGATTTAGGAAAGAACGCACAAGGCACCGACACAATTGAACAAACAGGTCAGTGATGAACACATCTAAAGTTTGCTGAATCATGCTGAAAATTATTCTAGCTGTGATTTGTTGTTCCTCATGCATTTTATTATATGAGACGCAGCTTGCCTTCAAGAAAAACTCCGATATCTTTCTTCGTGTTATTATCGTGTCTTGTATTTTATCCAGCATGGTAGAGTCTGCCATTTTACGTGGCTTCTGGTACATCGCATTAGGTATTCAACTATGTGCCATTGCAATCTGCTTCACATTTTAGATGTAGATCTTTAACCAAATATTTAAAAAAAATAGGCTTTTTATTTAGTTCTTTTAACCTTTGTCTTAGACCCTCTTGCAGGTCTGCCTAACTGGTTATATCTAGGTTGATTGTCCGTGTCTTGCATCTCTTTTTGTATGTAGGATTGCTCCTCTTCCCTTCTTTTTCTTCTCACTCCCTCTCTGACTCTTTCTTTTAGTCTATTTTTATATTCTTCTTCTTCTTCTCCTTTTTCTTCCTCTTCTTCTTGTTTTGTTCTTGTTGTTCTTTTTTATCTTGTTTTTGTTTTTCTTGTGGTTCTTGCTCTTGTACTTGTTCTTCGTGTTCCACCACTTCTTCCCTCTCCCTTTTTTCACATTCTTTGTTTCCTTCCCACTCGATATTTTTGGTCAGCATTGTCTATTTTCTCTGATTATTTCTTGCTGCACTCAAATCTCAAAATTGTTCATTTGGAATAAACGAAATCATGCAAAGGTAAACACTTAATTTTCGCTGAAATAATTCTCCATCCCGACGAGCAGCAACAGTTTGTCTAGCTATCCAGACGGATTTTATTAATGCTCTTCCCTGCTTAATGGAATCGTTGATCTGTTTTCATTAATAAAGATACATTAAAACCCTCTAAAGATCATAGCAGAAACTTTGGCAATCAATCGCATTAGAAGAAAACGAGATAAGATTAATTTTGCAATGAAAACGAAACACGTTTTCATATCAAGAGGAAAACCCTTTACGGGCCGTAATCAAATCTGCAGCCATGGCCAGGCACGCAAAACCAACAGATAAACTTTTTATGCTGTAAACTTTTGTCGAAATAAATTTGCATGTAAGAGCGAAATAGCAATCATGTTAGACTGATGTCCATTGGGTTATAATACGATATTTATATTGAAGCGTTTTGTTCTTGGTTTTGGTTTTCATTTTTTGATCTGTCTTATGTTGTTGTTGTTGTTGTTGTTGTTGTTGATAAATTTGTTTTTAGTGTTTTGCTGAGTTTGTCTTCTTTTGTTTGTTGTTGGTGTTATATTGTTTGTCTGCCAGAATCTGCTTCCAATTATTGATTTGTTTTCTGTCTCGCCATACCCAGAGTATATACAGAAAGTCCGAACTAAAGTTTATTTCTGTGTGGCCATTTGTTAGAGAGTGCGCTTAGAGTCAACACCATCTAGTTTCATTCTATTGTTAAACCGCTATAGACTTTTACCCCTGGTAGTTGATTTATGTGTGGACCCTAACAGTTTGTAGCCATTGCCAAATAAAAGATGCTGGAATCCTACATGTTTGTTGATCATAATTTCTGTACAGTAAAGAAAAAAACTCAGATTTATAAGTGGTGAAAATTAAGGGCAACCAACTATAGTGAGAATAAACGTTTTCATAAAAACCAAATTAAACTTTGATATCCATATTTATTTTTAACATTTTAGGAGCAATATGCTATTTAAACTGAAAAATGTTGAATTATTTTTTTGTTTCAATCTTATATAAGTGACTTTGTGAGCACAACAAGTTTTAAACATCGTTAGTAGAAATAGAATTACAGTCAACCAATCATTTGTATCACACCACCAAAGGATTATATGTAAATTAAGAAGAATTTCACAAAAAAGTAAATACACAAAAAAATGAAGAAAACAAAACAGTAATAATGAAAAAAAAAGACCGCTACTTTATGCTGCATCTGGTTCCGTCTCGAATAACAAACACAGCACTTCATCTCAATCTGTTTCTCTGAACCAAGTTTCCTCCAACAACACAGTACTCCATCTCAATCTGTTTCTCTGAACCAATTTTCCTCCAACAACACAGTACTCCATCTCAATCTGTTTCTCTGAACCAAGTTTCCTCCAACAACACAGCACTCCATCTCAATCTGTTTCTCTGAACCAAGTTTCCTCCAACAACACAGCACTCCATCTCAATCTGTTTCTCTGAACCAAGTTTCCTCCAACAACACAGCACTCCATCTCAATCTGTTTCTCTGAACCAAGTTTCCTCCAGCAACACAACACTCCATCTCAATCTGTTTCTCTGAACCAAGTTTCCTCCAGCAACACAGCACTCCATCTCAATCTGTTTCTCTGAACCAAGTTTCCTAACGTACAGCTAAACCCAGCGTCTAGATTCACAAACATGGTCAGATCAAACAGGCTGAACTGACTAATTTCCTAACTGCTGCAAGTTGAAATGTTTGAAGCCTGGTCGTCATCATTTATTCAGTGTACGTGATGTCGCATGCTTCGGAAAGAATAGCAGTCGCCAAATTTGTTTGTTTGAAAACACTGAATTTTAACTTCGCAAATTTTCTTGGAATAAAAAACTTAAAGTAAACCATTGTCGAATCTCGTTATACTGATAACGTCTACCCACAGAAGGGTCAAATATTACAATATATTTAGCATTCGTTTAATCTGGTACAAAACTTGAATCTTTTACGAAAAAAAAGCTACTTAAAGAAGCAGTGGCTAAGTTAGTTTTTTATCCTACACCAAACAAAGACCGTGGAATAAAAAAGAATTTCACTAGAAAGCTAGAGTAACAGCCTTTACAATAATGATTTTATAGTGTAATCTTCCCAGCATTGATCTACCTTTTTGTAACTAAGCAATGATATAAAAAGTCAACAACAAAGCGCAAGATAGTTAGCCGGATTACCAGAAGTTATTAAAACAGTATAAATTCAAGACTCTACATTACATCCACTGAAAAGACTGATGAGTCTCGAAATTAAGGTAACCTTGCAAGAAAGATATGAGACGGGAAAGAACCAAGTAAATAGTGGAAGCCAGGTGGTTAAGCAGACGTGCCTTTGGTTTCAAAATATGGGTCCTTGTTGTGTGTGTCCAATGGTGCTCTTACTAAATAATTAACATGCAACGTGGTTTCAGAAGGTGGAGAATATTTCCTTCGATCAATCTCATGATTCATGAGTCATGTATCTCTAGATTCATTTGCCTTCCTAATGGACACATCTCTCTCTGTCTCTGTCTCTGTCTCTGTCTCTGTCTCTGTCTCTCTCTCTCTCTCTCTCTCTCTCTCTCTCTCTCTCTCTCTTTCTCGCTCTCTTTCTCTCTCTCTCTTTCTCTCTTTCTCTCCCTCTTTTTCTCCCTCCATCTTTCTCTCTTTCTCTCTCTCTCTCTCTCTCTCTCTCTCTCTCTCTCTCTCTCTCTCTCTCTCTGTCTCTCTGTCTCTCTCTGTCTGTCTGTCTGTCTGTCTGTCTGTCTCTCTGTCTCTGTCTCTGTCTCTGTCTCTCTCTCTCTCTCTCTCTCTCTCTCTCTCTCTCTCTCTCTCTCTCTCTCTCTCTCTCTCTCTCTCTCTTACCATCTATCTCTATCTATCCTCGACGAGCATCCCTACCACAGTTAATCCAAATTGTTTGTGACAGAAGTTCTGCATTAGCTGTTATGTATCGCCCATGTAGACCATCTCTAAAGGTCTCACGGCTTCCAGCCACAGATCGCCTTACTTTGAGACGAGGACAACGTGGAAGTAAAGTTTGAGATATTCTCCAAGTGTAAGAAAACTTAACCAATATCCCAACGGTGATTTTTTTTTCTTTTTTTTCCCTACAACTTTTTAAGAGACATACCAGCAAGAATTCTTCGAAACCTGCCGCTCATGTTTTCCTACTGATTCATCCTGGATTGTATAGCTCAGGGTCTCTATTGTAACGTCAATGAAATAGGGACCTCATCTTCAAAGTCCAACTTTGCCCGATGGGGGATTATGATAGGTTGATTTAAAAGGCCCAAGATGAGCACATTGTAGACGGGCTATATCAAACACAAAAACACCAAATCTTTCTATTTCTATCTCTTATCTCTGCCACCCTCCCTTTCTCTTCCCACATCTCAGCTTCTGTTTCCTGCCCTCCTTCTTTACCGTCATCCTCGTCTTACCTTCCTTCCCAGGACTTTCTTTCTATCCTCCATCTATTCCAAACGTTTCTTTCTCATCTTAATCTTTTCTTCCTGTTTTCTCTTTCATTTATTTTTATCATGTCTTCCACAGGATGAACACTTTGAGACCAAAACAACAGGAGTGTTAATTTCCTGTAAAACTTAGTTCACTTTCATTCTTCAATGAATACTAAACAATTGTTATAGTGCTCCTCCTCCAATGGACCTACATCTAGATACAACTTGAAAATGGAATAGTTTATTCAATCAATTTATTTTTTTTTTTAAATAAAATGAAAGATATTTTCCCTTACGAGATCTAGTACATAGCACATGATTTAAATGTAGACAATGCCCTCTGTCTGTGTCTTTCTCTCTGTCTCTTTGTCTGTCCCGACTGTCTGTCTAATTGCCTCTGTCTGGCTGGCTGCCCGTTTTTTCTGTCTCTCTGCATGTCTGTCTGCCTGTCTGTTTGTCTGTCTGTCTGTCTGTCTGTTTCTCTCTGTCTCTCTCTCCCACACACACACACCCCTCCCTCATCGTTTCCCACCCTCCAAACGGCTTCGTGCAGACCCAAATTCTAATCTCTGAAACTCTGTATAGTAATCGTTTCTAATACGTCCTATAATCAACTCTCAAGAAAATGCAGATGAAGGCTTAAAAATAATTCTTATGTCCAAATCAAGTTACAATGGCCAGCTTCACGTCGCTCTGTCCACAGCAACAAACTTGAAGTTGATTTACATTTATATATTTTTACACAGACAATATAAATTATAAATAATAATTACAATAATAATAATAATAATAATAATAATAATAATAATAATAATAATAATAATAATAATAATAATAATAATAATAATAAGAAGAAGAAGAAGAAGAAGAAGAAGAAGAAGAAGAAGAAGAAGAAGAAGAAGAAGAAGAAGAAGAAGAAGAAAGAGAAGAGGAAGAACAGTAATAATAATAATAATAATAACAACAACAACAACAACAACAACAACAACAACAACGACAACAACAACAACAATAACAACATATTGTGCAACTGGCTCTACTGATCAAAGTGAAATGGTTTGCGCTGGTCATAGCAAGGTTATCTACTGTCTGCGACATGGTTTGCCTCTGTAACCCGTTTGCCTCTGTAACCTGTAACTGTCTGCCCAATGGTTTGTTTCTGTGTGTAATATGGTTTGACTATGGAAATAATAGTATTTGCCTCGATTAGTTTCTTATACTAGAGCACTCAAAAATTGATTTTCCTTGGAAAATGTTCCTGCTCTTTCTTCCTTTTCTTTTACGTGCATCAGCAATGCAGCTATGTGCTAACAAAATTCAGCATTAATGTTTTTCAACTCATAATCTACTACCAAAGCGTTCTTAATCAAATCAAAACCTCTGTAAGAGGAGTATAATTATTCGATCGATCAAACTCGACACCGCATTAGCGATTCCTATGCATCGATATTCCTGAAATTCTGCATCATAAAGAGAAGTTAGCTGGAAGACTTTAAATCGTGGCAAAATCCCGAAGACCGAAATGAATTCAACTTTGTTCAGTTCAAAACCTGTATGCTTTTTAGCGAGATATCTAAAATTACTGATTTATCAACTGATAAAAATCAGTGCTGCCAAATATGTTTATTAAAAAGATGAGTTGAATCAAATACCCAGTTACGAAATAATTCATCTGTGATGAGTCAATATTTACAACATTGTTTTTTTAAGAGGGCATTGTTTATTACAAGAATAATGTGGATAAATAGGAAACACAGGGAATTCGTCTATATACTAAATAAAAAATTAAATCACAATTTATAAATGGACAGTTTTTATCATAGTTAAAAGTTAATGAAGTGAATAAACTATCCTTAGCTGCAACAATGTATTTACTGTTTATAACTATGTTTATTCATTGAACTTTCTTGAGGCTTTTTTTGAAAAGATAAAAAAAAGTATTCAATGATTTTCATCACTGCAAACTGCAACTATAATTGTACGTTCGTTTGTTTTTTTAAATTCTTATTGAAAACAATGGATATATCCTGGTATTTATTGATAATTTGACGATCAAGAAATGTTATAAGCCCATTGCATCTGATTCTTTTAAGATGAAGGCTGTTTCTCATTCAAAAGATGAGAGGGTGGAGCGCTCTAGACCCTACCAATACAAAGATTCTGGCATGTAAGGTTGACATCTGAAATATTCTATAGAGTTAACAAAAAAGTGCCTTTTGAATTTTCCCCCAACAGCCCTAGAAACTAGCACAGAAAATTTATGTGTTGGTAATGATAAATACATGAATAAAAGAATGAGGCCTTGTCCCAGTAATCTCCAAAGATATGCTCATGTTGTATATTATAGAGTTAATTGTGTCTATGTTACAATTCATATGTAATGTTACATTAATACTCAATTTAGAAAGTAGAAACCAATTGTATTTAATGTTGAAATGATAAACAACAAAGGCTTGTTGAACGCGAATAGAGAGGAAAAATATCGCAGTAGCCAGCTAAAAAAGTATGAAGAAAACAGTGATTTATGTAAGAAAACAACATAGCGTTCATCATTTGAAAAAAAAAGTAACGAGAATGAGAAAGAAACAATTACTAAGGTAATCACAATCAATTATCAGTCTGCGCGGGGAAGGAGGCAAACAAACCAATTAGCGCTCTGAACTAAGGAGAAAACAATTGACCAGCTACTCTCATGTAACAGTAACTGGTGGTTTTTAAGTCGAACATGACCAAGGAAAACAACTAGTTTCCAATCTGGAACAAACTAAATAAAACAAATCAGTTTCTGGTTGACCAGCCTATCATATCGCAGTTCACTCTGACCGAATGTTTTGTGTAGGAGCTGCTGTGCCTGGAGTAAAAAAATATCCCTTTCATCAATTTAATGACACCGTTTCAAGCAGACTTCAATCTTTAAGAAGCTTCAAGGGCGGGCGAAAAAGTCAAATTTCTCATAAACTCCAAGGTATTGTTTTATTGTTTTAGATTTATTTAGGCTTTTCATGTCCTGCATGGTGAACGGCCGGTTATCCTGGTCGTGGACTTGTGGGAAGTGTATGGCCCTGACTTGATTTACCTCCAGCTCACCAAACACCTTGAGGCATAAACCTGATTGGTTTTCCTGGAACTAACTCTCTCTCTCTCTCTCTCTCTCTCTCTCTCTCTCTCTCTCTCTCTCTCTCTCTCTCTCTCTCTCTCTCTCTCTCTCTTCCTTCTCTCTCTTTCTTTCTTTCTCACTCTCTCTCTCTCTCTTACTCTCACTCTTTCTCTCTCTCTCTCTCTCTCTCTCTCTCTCTCTCTCTCTCTCTCTCTCTCATACATCTTTCCTCTCGCTCGTTTTCTGCCTTGTTTGTTCAGATTGAGTCTTTTTAAAAGAAGTTTCTTCGCCAAGCACGTACACCTCGAATGCCGAAAAGTGCGGTCATCAAAAAGCGAAAGGTCATTCCATGTTAACAAGTGCACGATGATTGACCTATTTTGCCCCGTGCTTATCTTTTTTGTTTCATAAACTCAATCCTCAACACCGGACATTCTCTCTTCAGACCTTGGAGCAACTGGTTTTTTATGTGCTGCTTAGTATCTTCACAATTTAGACGCCAATGGTTGCTGGGCAGCGCGCGTACCCTATGACTCGTTACGTAGATCTATAGAATTCTCAGACCGATGCAAGCCGTTGATGGCTCATCGTCTGTCTCATTCCCTTAGTTCCAACACACCTGACGGGGGCCTGCCAGATAATAAGAGCTGAGGTAGGCCTCATCAACACAACGTTAAAGGGCGACGATATTGAAAACACGTTCTCTATTCTGAGAGCAGGAAGATTTATCAGATGTGAAATTGATCCTTTCTTCCGTGGGTGACCGAGTTATTTAAAGGCCGAGTTCAATGTGGAACATATAATAATCCATATCGGTTCATGTCGCCAACTCCTGCTACTTCAAACTACCTGTTTTGTAAACGCCATTATGTGCTAGTCTCCCTTTGTTCTTTCTCTTTGAGAGCAGTTTTGTCGATCGTGTGGCCCCGGTCTATCTTAGCTTCTCGCGTGTTAATAGAGCCTGTTAGGGAGCTTGGACATCATTTGGAAGATAATGATCTCACTGATCGACCCAGGGCTACCATCTCCTTTTCTTTCTCTCTTTTGTCTGTCTATCTCCGTCCCTCTCTGATCCTTTCCTTTTCCCTTCTATCGGCCTGTCTCTTTCATTCCGTCATCTCATTCATTCTCTCTCTCTCTCTCTCTCTCTCTCTCTCTCTCTCTCTCTCTCTCTCTCTCTCTCTCTTTCTCTCTCTCCCACGAGGCGTTCTATTTCTCCTTCTCTTTGATTCTCTCTCTCTCTCTCGCATACACAAACTCTCTTTCTTTCTTGTTGCACTTTCCCTTGTTTTTTTTTCCACAACAAATCCCATTCCTCTGTTTATCCATGTGTCAACATTGGCCCTCTTATTTCTGGAATGTCACGTTTTCATAACTCCTCCCCCCTCCCCCCCACCTCCCCCTCTTCCTTGGTTCTCCTTTCTTTATACTTGCTACATTTGTTTATTCCTCATACATTTTTTTCAACACACTCTTTCTCCTCGAAGTTGAAACAATGTGTTGATCTCTTTGAGGTGAGAGCAGTATTATTTGTCTGAGAATTTTTGCCTGGTGTGGTAGAATGACATGCCCACAGCCGTCAAAAACATCTTTCAAAATATAGGTAATAGTGTACTTTTACTGTTTGGGTTTAAGAAAGGGAGACAAAATTACTGTATACGTTTTGAGAGGCTCTTTTACGCTCCCACATATTTTCAACAGATAAATGAAAAGTGAAAATGTATTTACAGTATTCCATGGTTTAAATATTCTTTTCATGGTACTTACTTTTTCAGCACAAAAATAAAATCATACTTGATTCAGAGACTTCATTTTATAAATGAATATGAAAAAGACAATGATTATATAGAAATTTCAAGCTGTTCATTGCAACATCAACATTTTTTAGATTTTTCTTCCAGTTTCCTACAAGAATGGCGTATACCTTAGACAGAGAAAAAAAAGAACTTGATTTTTTTTTCTTTCTTATTTCACCCAGTGGGGGCTACATTGTTGACTGAACTGAAGATCAACGGTCTAACCAGTGACTTACTTTATGCTAAGTCTTCCTCGGTTTCGTTTCTTCGCCGATACCAGATCTGGATTTCGGGCTTAAAGCCCTGTCTAGTCTGGGACATAACTTTTGTTTTGCTTAACTACCCTGTGATAAGTGAAGAAGCCTACGGGAAGAGTCATCCACTTTGAAGATTGTAAACCGCTGAGAACTGTCCTTTAAATGTTATGCGATTCATCATGATTAATTTAGCAAAACATTTTGAGAAATTAATTACAATAAATATATTCTTAACTTTCACGAGAACTGGTTTGCCTAAATCGATAACTTTCCATTATCTTACATTTTTTTGGTACCTCATGAGACACCGATCTTGGAAGATAAACAATAAGTAAACTTCATCACTGTACATTGAACGGTTTTGAAGGAGATAGCGGAGAAGGAAATCGAAGTTGCCTCTAATGATATATATTATGTCAGTCTCTTTTTCAGTAGTTCTGTTACCTCTACTCGACAGGAGTGTGGTAGAATAAAAAGAAGTGTCCTAGTTTTACAAATGTTTCCTCCTCTGTCTAGATCAGAGGAGTGAAAACACAGCTTTAGAGAATCCTTTTACTCGGAAAACACGAACTCCGTCGAAATCATTCGATGTATCATCGTCAAAAGAGAGTTTTATAATTTAATTGTCTGTGATTGTCTTACAGGTGTCTGCCACTGTCCATGACAACAAAGTCCAGACAAGTCTAATTAGTTTTAGCGGGAATCTTGTAGAAAAGTCTTTTATTTCGTCATAGGTAAACTGCAGCCTGAGCGACTCTTGAATTAAGCGACTGGTCTCAAGTGAAGACTAAATAAAATTAAACGTTAAAAAAGAGCTGGGTAGATTTTCGGGATGAGATTGTCTTTATAATGTTTACACGAGTTGGATCACGAGTACATAGATAAACTCACGGCTTTGGTATGTTCTGTAGCCGGTTGAGAGAGCACAATCTTGTGTAACCAGTGGAGATTTTTTGCATCCTGATTGGATTTCTATAGATCTAGAATTCTGTCTGCGAATCTCGAACTCAGCCATCCCTAATCTAAATCGAAAGCAAACAATTATTTCCGGTCTCTTGCTCAGTGGCAAGTATTCAGCTATGATAACATGGTGCGACGAGCGGTAAGTTTCATTATGTTCTGTAGAAAACACGTTATTCTAAGCATTTACCATTCTTTCAAGTTTTTTTCATATTGGAGTAAAAAGTCAAAGTTAAAAAAAAAACTCTATGGAGACGTATATTTTTTTTTGTTTTTCACACGGAAAAAAAAATATACTGATGACTTTCTCAAAGGATTTTTAATGATTTTAGTGGAATTAATATATTCTTGAACTTTTTTTTCTATATGTATAACACTTTTTCCGATGATGACAAAATATTATATAGACAAGAGATGAAACTTCTTAGGGAAAAAATCATTTCGGTTTGATGGAAATTGAACGTTACACAAAATCTGAAATAAATAGATTCAAAATTATTGCAAAACTCTCGCATTATGCGCTTGGCAATCGTTTATCAACATCTTTCTTAGGTAATGAAATATTTATGAATTGGTTTTTCTTTTTCTTTTTATTTGCATCAGATATTTAATTTGCTTCAAGTGCACAAGACTGGGACGCCAGTGCCTGGCTAATTGCTCAGCCCCTCCTACATCCACCAGTTAGCCTAGTCCACACCGCACCAATCAACAGGCGAAGGAAGACAGCCTGGCGAGCAATGACAAGAGTGTAAAAACTTGAGACAAAACCTCGGTCGAAGAGTCTGAGACAGAAGGTCACTGTCCACCCAATGTTCATGTCTAAGGTTTCTGTGCAATCGTTTTTAATACTCCCTTGCGTTTTAATTTGAAAAAAAAAAGTTAATAAAAACTTCTTGCCATGTTACATCGCTATTTGTGATGCGACATGCAAAACCAAACACATGGTGAAAATTTTACATACAACTATTTTGCATTTTTTGTGTTTCCCTGTGTTTTCTGAACAAAATGCACTTTAAATTTTCAAAATATCTTAATTAGAAGCTGAGATATTGCATTTTAAAGACAGAAAATGACCAAAAGTAGGAACTGAAAAAATCGCGTTTAAAGTTTCTCCTTTTTTTTTAAAGCTGTATTCACATTCAGAAACATATTAAATATACACATATGCTCTGTAGCAGAGAGAAAACATAACATCGGCTCAAAAAAAAAAATCAAGATTTTTCATAAAATAATGAGAAAATCTGAGAAGTACCGTAATTGTATAAATTCATGGTTCGCAACCTTTCGTATGAAAATCATTTTCCAATACAGGCACACATTGTTTATCATTTTGAGGTAAAAAATGCAGTTACATCCAAGTACTTTTCCAAGGAGCACTCTATAATAAATGTGTTTACAAATTTTAATTTTTTTCTCAGGATGAGCCAAGATACAGTGAAGCAAAACCTTCTTACCGATAGGGCCTCCATTTTATAAAAAGATTTCGAAATAATTATTAGGCGTAGATAATCAATAGAAAAGTTTTTCATGATACAGATAAAGATAAATACAAGCTTACATGTATGCTACAGCAAAAATTTTTGCTGTTTAGGTTGTTTTTATGTAAAGAAGTATTTGATCTATGTCTTTCAGTTTTAAAGTTAAAAAAATAGTGTGATTTGCTCAATATCCGCAATCTGTGGGGTGGATGTGGCACTTCATCATATATATTAGCACTCTCTTATCACTTGTATCTGCTAGAAGTAAAGTCACTCTGTCTGATATAAACTCTGGAAACGAGAGGTGAGTAAACATAATAAACTATGGTCGACCAGTGCAAGATGTATGTTCAGTACAGTTAAGGATATTATCTGCTGTCTGTCTGTTATAAAGCATCAGGGAATATGTCTGTTTTTCAACAAAAGTATTCATCAAATAAGAAAAGTACACCGTTCTTTTGTGTAAAATCGTAAACTATTTATAGTTCTATTTGAGCGCTGTTATCATGCATGCACAAATAACGAATTCCCACTTGGCAATGCATCCCTTGGCACTTTTTGCGGTAATTCATCGCCTCATAAAGTTTGTGTTGTAAGATCTTGAAAGAAAGTGAGAGACTACAGGAAGAGCTGTAGCTCGGGTCTAATGGTCGCCCAACAGACCATCTTGTTGTAAGTCGGTCTGAACCTGTAAGACTGTCCTGTTGTGATTCTAGGAAAGCTTGCCACCTGTCCCAGTAGCTTGTTGACCGTATTTGGCCATAGGTTGCCAGATATCTTTGTCGTAAAAAATGGTCCCAAATCAGAAGAATTTCTAAATTAAGAATTTATCCGAAACCCGTCAATTCTCTTTATTATAAGCCAATCAGAAATGTCCAAAGTTTGTCGAATTCAATCAGTCACAGTGCGCTTTATTAACTTGTTGTCGACCGACTATTATTCGCTCTCCCTCTCTCTCTCTCTCTCTCTCTCTCTCTCTCTCTCTCTCTCTCTCTCTCTCTCTCTCTCTCTCTCTCTCTCTCTCTGTTTCTCAAGTCACATGAGTAAATCTTGAGATCCATGAATATTTTGCTAGTATTTGACCGTACCTTGCAAGTTCTCTTGATTTTGAATTAAATTTTTTTTTCCAAATGTTAATTATACTTTAAAGCCGCCGGGATCACAAGGACAACAACAACAACAACAACAACAACAACAACAACAATAAAAACAACTTTAAAGATTGCTGCATGTTCGACTGATATTCACTAGAGAATGAAACGATTGATTGTTCACGCCGTATAATTTTACAATCATTTCTCCGCAAAATTATCTCTTGTTTCCCCCTTCATGTTCCACACAACATGAACACAAGAAAGGCCATCAGCTTATTTTTAAAGTTCTTATTTACATTTGCTTCGGTTACAGAATTATTACTGGGCCTCGCCAATTCTTTTACCGTTTTCGTTTCTTCAAAACATGCTTAATATTCTTTTTAATTTGTGAATTCTGTTAACACATATATTCAAACATTCCTTTTTGCAGTAAGTCTTGATGAAATATACTTTCATAAAATTGTCTAAGTTACATTTTAGCGATCGAACTGCTAAGTCATGGATCAAGTCGATATGTCTTGTACACAATTCTGTTTGCACAAAGAAGTGTTAGAAAGATAGCCAGTCAGAAAAATCTTCTCCGTTATTTAAGGGAATGCAGCGTGTTTCTATCACTCCTGCCTGTCTACACCAGGGCAAGTGTAGCCAGTATGACTGAGCCACGAGATCGGGCTGTCAGCGGCTGGGACAGGTACGGTCCATAATAATACCCCACTGCTGGGCTCTGTATGTCCCTGAGTTGTGTAGGTGTGACCTGAGGGAGGAACATACTAGCTGCGTTTACAGTGAACTGTATTAAGTTATGTTGATTTGCATAACGGTTTATTACTAATAATTATGTCTTAGCTCTGTCTGTCTGTCTCTGTCTCTGTCTCTGCCTCTGTCTCTCTCTGTCTCTGTCTGTCTGTATGTCTGTCTGTCTGTCTGTCTGTCTGTCTCTCTCTCTCTCTCTCTCTCTCTCTCTCTCTCTCTCTCTCTCTCTATCTATCTATCTATCTATCTATCTATCTATCTATCTATCTATCTATCTATCTTTATCTCTGTATCTATCTATCTCTCTTCCTTCCCTGTATGCCTATCTATTTATCTATCCAACTACAAGTATCTATCTATGTGTCTAATAATTTCATTTTTTTTCTATCTTTTTCTCTTTAATTAATTTTGTTTCCTCTCCAACCCGTTCCTATTTCTCGTCTATGTGTCTCTTGTGTTTCTTTGTCTTTTTCCTTGATTGCACATTTTGCATTTGCTATATCGTTTTCTTTTCCTCGCATGCCCCACCCCCATCCCCATAATGTTTTCTTTTACATCAGACCGAACTCTAACTCGACATTTCTGGTAGATTTTCTTTGACAGGGAACTTTTATGAAGATTGAAAATGCTTTGTAAAGATATCAGTCACATGATACCTTCCAGTTACATTCAACATTTTTATTATGCTTAAGTCTTAGTTCCATTATTCTCTTGCAAATATCATTTTAAATAACCGCAAGGCTCACACGTAAAATATTATTGATTTGTAATAAATACATCTCTCAGGCAAGCTAGATCTATTTATAACGAGTTTTTTTTTCTTTGTAAACCAATATAGTATAGTCGTGGAATATGCAAGTTCAACGACTCAGGGTTGGATATATTTTTACAAGACATCCCTACGTCAACATGCATATTGGTGAGGATATAATAATAAGTAGCTATGAACTCCCATAAGCAATACTTTTTCAACATAGGCCTGTAAGAAAAGTTTATAGAACGATCTTTAAACAGCTAAGGAAAGGTGCGAAGACTTAGAAAAAATTGCTACTGTTGAGGTTAACATGTGTATGAAACGTATTCAAGTCTGATCGCTGCTGCTCTCATTTTGTTTAGAGCCAACCGTGACGTCACATTGCATCTCCCTCCTTAGATCTGAGTTTGACCGGAATGAAATCAAGACTATACTGATGTTTCAACCAATGTTTACTAAGACCTTGATGTAAATCTCATGGTGATATTATATAACCATTCTAGGAATCAAGTAGCTTGATAAACCTACTCTAAATTGTGTAAAGTGTGTACAGAGAAATTTCTTCACACCCATCTTTCTGTTGATGTCCTGCCAAATCTGCCGCAGGTAACATGTATTCTGGGATTGACCTGCTTGGTGCACGCACGATGTGTTGTTTTCCCAGCACACCTCCTTCCTGTTCTCACCTCTTGAAGATTCTCATTGGTCATGGCAAGTGGGTCTGGTTTGTTTGTTGTGTATAGAAAAAAATAGTAAACTTTTCACAAGCAATACTCCATAACAATCCATTGTACCCATCAAGTCAAACTGTGGTTGTGTCTTTCTCGAAACTGAATTTTAACGATCAAATTCTTTTAAATAATAACAACAAGAAAAACTGAACTTTTTGTTCTACGATACCATTCACTTGTTTGCTAATGTTTTCATTTTATAATAGATAACGTGGACTTTTCTCTTTGTGATAGTTCCATTCTTACGAGAGCTTTTCTTACAAGCAATATTTGATTAGGTCATCTACCTAATAATAGTGAGCAAGCAGCAAGACAACTCCTGACATGCTATTACCTCAATTCTACTTCTCTGTTAACTATTGTTTAGAGCTTAATTAAGCCAGGAATATCCTCTTTGCTATTTATAGAGGAGGTTTCAGTGTATACAAAACCTGACAGACACTTTCACTTTCGTTGGACTTTTCTTTCCGTTCTTTTCTCTCCCAGCAAGACTAATCCATTTCTATTTAGTTTTATTCCGCAAACACATAATTGATAATTAAAGCTAATTTTTTTTTAAATGTGGGTAAATTTGCAAACGTCATGATAATTAATTGTGCAAAGATTTCCTTTGGAAGTCCAATTGGAAAGATACAACTGAATGTCACACTACTTCCCTCTGAAGGAGAAGCAAACAGCCCCATTTCTTAATGCTCCACGTTTATTTCATTAAGCGGCGCTATGATATAAACACTGCCTTGTTCACTTGAAATTTAAGAAAGACAAGACGAAGCAAATAAAAGATTACTTCAGATATGAGTTTGCGGTAATATCAGATTGCGAAAAAGCTGAGTCTATATCATTTATTCGCTCTAAAAGTTCAAAGACAAAATAATGCATTTTTTATTTGATTTAAAAAAAGTGCGAGTGTCCTTGGCCTTTAACTCCTTTAAGAATTTCAATTTATTTTAACGGTAGCTATTTTTATACTTTCATATCGTTTTCTTTTTCACTTTGCTTCTACTAACTATGATGCAAATTTCTTTCTCAACATCAGGTTAGTATTCAGCCCTCTGTCGCTGCGAAAGAAATGGGTTGTTTAGTGTTGAGGTTAAAAGGAGAAAACGAATATAGTGACCCATCACTGGGCACCCATCGCCTTGCTGAGAAAGTCACTGTTCCTGAAGCATCTATTTTGTAGATGCGGATAGCTCAGTGGTTAAGTGCCTGGTCTTGTCTCGGCAAGGCGATGGGTGCCGCATCGAGGCGCAGGTTCGATCCCTGTTCATTCCATCTGTTGTAATGTTTTCACGTCTTTCGTCTTATTTGTCGGTCTCGAGCTAGATCTAGGTTTGTGGTTGATTTTTCTATACTACTTATTTCATTATTTTCAGTCACTTGCATCTTTGGATCCGTAGATCTAGCTTCTTATGTCTCAGCCTCTAACGTTGTTTGGCTGCTTTCTTTATTTCTATATTCATTTAGCACATCTAGAGAACGATATATAAAACAATCCCTTGATAATACTGACTTTTTAAATTATAACACAATATCAAGTTTACCACCATGTATGATATAAAGAACAAAATTGTTTTTTTCCTGAAAAATGGCGGAATAAAAAGATATCAATCTTGAGTCGATGAAATTGCTTGTTTCACATCTATGCTGTATTGGTTTAAAAAAAAATAGTCATTCAAAAAAGATCTAATTTGCACGTGAAAACTATCAACTGAAAATAATATCTTTCTGTTTTTTTCTTTTTTTCATTTGGATAAAAGAATTTCTCACAATCTTTTCTGTATAAAAGAATGAGTTTAAAAAAATCCAAAAGATTACGTGCGACCTAGATAAGGGATGGTCGGCTAGATAAAGTACAAATTGTAGTTGTCTGTTAACAAAACAAAAAACATAAAGAGAGGGGAGCGTCTGTTCGGCTTGAAATTAATGTCTGGAAAATTACAACCAGGATGAACTTTCAGAAAACTTGATTATTTTAATGACAGAACTTCATGTTTTGCCGCGGATGTTTTATAGAAGTATAGCCTTATTTTTTTTTTTTTTTTTTTTTTTTTTGATTACATACATTTATATATTGTTTATCACGACCATAACATTATTCATTGCATTTATGTATTATATTCTTTGTCTCTTTTTTTGTTTATACTTATCACTATGCCACCGTGTTAATTTCGCTATTTCACTCACTAGCTGTGTCTCCACATGAGTCAATTCCTTTCTCTTTGTTTCCTCTTTCTTTCTTTCTTTTTATCTGGTTTTTTTTTTTTTTTTTTTGTTGAGTTTTTATTCTAATTACAATTAACTTTCTTCCCCTCTTTTATTGCAATTCACTTTTTTTATTTATTAAATGCTTTGTCTTCTTTACTTCATTGCGTCTTTTCATTTTTTTTTTCCTCCAATATTCTATCCCTTTCATCAGTATAAAAAAAAGAAGAAAAGTGAAGCCAAAACTAGTAGGAAATCATAACATTTTAGTAGCATAGATTTTGAAACTATTGTGTTAAGATTAAATGAAGATATCAAAATTATTAACCTGTCAATTCATAACATTTTTTGAATTAGCATAAGCAAAGAACTCTCAATAATAACGAGAAATAGTTTTAACATCTTTTTTAAAGCAAACAAATTTTCTAATTGCTGCCTGGCTTTTATCGAGGTTCTAGCTGGTTTTTTACTTTTTTTTTTTATCTTTCTGTCTCCATATTTTATTTTTACGGTCGAAATGTATTCAATGTATGGTCAATAAAATTAAAACATTTTCAGAACCAAATCTTTCTATTTAAATTGGTTTATACTGGTTCCAAAATCAAAATTTTCGTTCCCTACTTATTGTGTATCTTTTTTTTTGAGATCCTATGCAGATTTTGCACATTTGCAGGTCTTTAGAACTTCAAACTGAAATTATCATTCACTGGGATATTTTTTACACTCGAAGAGAGGAAAAGAGAGAGAGAGAGAGAGAGAGAGAGAGAGAGAGAGAGAGAGAGAGAGAGAGAGAGAGAGAGAGAGAGAGAGAGAGAGAGAGAGACAAAGAGAGAGAGGAAGGGAGAAAGAAAGACAGAAAGAGAGAGAGAAAGAGAGAGAGAGAGAGAGAGAGAGAGAGAGAGAGAGAGGAAGGGAGAAAGAAAGACAGAAATAGAGAGAGAAAGAGGAAGAGAAAGAGAGAGAGAGAGAGAGAGAGAGAGAGAGAGAGAGAGAGAGAGAGAGAGAGAGAGAGAGAGAGAGACTTTATAAGATAGAATCAAGAGGAACAGCCAAGGCGCCCAAGTCTGAGCACTAAGATGTGAACTGCGATACACCAGTAGTAAATGGGAAGACAAATCGCGCAAAACTGTAGCGGGTGGGGGAAATCTATTAAAAACACAAAATTTTCAACACTGATATAAGTTTGGTTCACGGTAATTATTAGGGAAAGCATATTATTGACGTTTGAATGACAGTTATAGAGAGGCATAATATACACGTTTGGTGGGCAGTTATAGATAGGCATAATTTAGACGTTTGGTTGACAGTTATAGATTGGCATAATGTAGACGTTTGGTGGGCAGTTATAGAGAGGCATACTATAGTCGTTTGATTGACAGTTATAGAAAGGCATAATATAGACGTTTGATTGACAGCTATAGAGAGGCATAATATGGACGCCTGGTGGACAGTTATAGAGAGACAATACAGACGTTTGGTGGACAGTTAGATCTCAAAATAACATACAAGTTTGATGTTTGATCGACAGTTAGAAATGAGAATAAGATAGAAGTTTGATGTTTGGTTGACAGGTAGAAATGAGAATAACATGGAAGTTTGATGTTTGATAGAAAGGTAGAAATGAGCATAACAAAGAAATTAATCGATATTTAGAGATAAGAATTACTCACTTGTGGGTTTTCGTGCATGCACACCACACAGGGGCATTTTGTACCATGAAATTCTTTGTCTGAAGTTACCACTTTAAATAAAGTGCAATCATTTCTGAATTCTCATCTTTGCATTCCAACCATCTGATTTTCGAGAGCCTCCCACTCACAAGTGGTCACAGTGAGACGGCAAAGAAATCCTCTAAAAGATCTTATTTTCTTGCAAGAGGCTGATTGACAGGAGAAGATCTAGCTTAATGATGAATTTTGCATAGACAAATCCAAGCAGCAGTGTGACCAATCCAAGCAGCAATATGGGAAAACTAGAAATTCTTTATCTTCTGCAACTTTTTTTTATATGTGAACCTAATGTAAACATAACAGACGAAACGCCGAAGAAACTGCTGCAAAATAAAAAAATCGTGTATCGAGATTAGACTTTGATTTCTAGAGATTTAGATCAGAGAATTTATGTCGTGGTTGAGATCAACTCCTAGTTTATATCGCATTATTGTTTTTTTTTTTTTTTTTGACAAAACTGTAGAAAAACTATGAGAACATGTGCTAGAGTGAAAGAAGGAAAACAAGTGTCTCAGCTTGAGTTTAAAGCTAAAGAGATGAAGACAGAACTCTGGATCAGATTATGTCAAGATTAAAGTCTAGCTCTACGTCATGTCTCAAGAATGGTATTTCGGCAGTGAACTGTTACGGCCAAATCCTGAACAGTGGATGATGTCAATTGAACTTATAGTGTGATGAGTTAAAGAACATTAAGCGGGTATCCAACTGTGTGTTCTGTAAAATCTAGAAGCAAAAGAGTCAGATTCTAACTTTATTTTCAATTCATATTGGTGATAAGCATGAGTTCCCGTTCAAATGAACAGATGGGGAAGACAACAACATTGAAGATTGAAGAATAGCTAACTTCACAATAATAACAGACTTATAACCAGCAGAGCCATACATCTGCACTGAAGAAAAGCAAACTTTACAATAATGAACTGACAGATAGAGAAGACTACTACAAAGAAGAAAAGCAAATTCCACAACAATAACAGATATATCTCCTAATGAGCCATACAATCACTTTAAAGAAAAACAAACTTTATTAATGAACAGACGGATGGAGAAGACTACTACATACAATAAAGAAACGCAAATTTTACAACAATAACAGGTAGGTATATATCTCCTCCAAAGCCATTAATAGACAGTCTAAAATATAGAGAACCTTAAGACATTGGGGTTCTTTTCACGTTGTTATGAAGACAATCTTTGAAGGATAAATCTCAAGCAAAAAGTAAATTAAGTTTGAGTATCATCTTTCCATAAGCCCTTTTTTCAGTTTCTCTACACCGAGACAATAATGTGGAGCAGATGACCCATTACAGATACAATATAGTGCTCTACCTGATATGGTGAAAAAGCGCTCTCTAATATAAATTAAAAACGTGCAACTACTCAGACAATATTACAGAGGATAAAAAAAGTTAGGTCCCAGATTTAAAAAAAAAAAATTATTGGATTAACCTGGATTGCTAAAGCTTATAATTATTCTAGATTTAGCCACAGTCTCGATACTTCTTGCATGACAAATGGACAATGGTAAGTTAATAACATGACTTAACTTGAATGTTTCTTCGCTTCCTTGTTGATAACTACTAGATCTGGTCGATAGCTTAGAAATGAATCAATATAGATGGACGAAACGCGTGCGAAACAAGCAAAAGTGGTGTTTACATTCGCAACCGCCGCTCCGGGGAAAAAAAGGCGATGATGACATGTTCTTAAAATACTGACAAATTGCATGTTTCCCATGACGTTTTTGTCGCTGCAGTAAGACAAATTTTATTTGATTTTTATACGTTTTAATTTTTTTACTCTATCTAAAATAAAATACCAAGTTTTATTTATTTATTTGTATTTACAAAACAACAATAACTTGTTTAAAAGTGTAATCGGATTTGAAAATTGTGAACCACTGAGAACAGTCTTTCCATTGTTATCTGGTTCACCATAACAAATTTTGCAAATCTTTTCGATGAATTTATTAGAATAAAAATTTAATTAACTTTCAAATACATTTTAGCCTAAATCCATAACTTTTTAAAAAAATAACCTTGTACCTCGTGGGTCACTGATAGTGGTAGATCAAAATTCAGTAAACTTCATCACAGTAAATTGAGTGGTTTTCGAGGAGATAGTGCAGAAAGAAATCCAATTCGCCTTTAATAATATAGAAGTATATGATTAGTAACTCAGGGCATAACTTTTACATATGGCTTAGTGATTTTAAGGTGATGTAATATAAATACATTGGGCTCGAAACTCAAGCCCTTGATTCCCTGCAACTGATCTAGTTTGGAAAAACAAAGAGGAGTAGCTTTGAGTTCTTGAAGTCCTCTATGGTGAGTACAACCAGAGCTACCACAGTGAAATGGTAAATCTTAAATGTATTAGCTGAAATGTGAAGTCTGTTTCATTTTATCACATTAAAAAAAAACATTTAATCATCAGTCATGTCTTTGATTTTCCTGTCACGATTAAGAAAATCAAAAGGTTCCTCACTAAACGGCTGCTGATTAGCAAGAGGTTAGATAGAGTAGTGAAGTTATTGATCAAACAAATCTATGCTGACACTAAGCTGTGGAGGCCTGAAGACATATTGACATTTTCGGCAGCACATAAAAACACATAGAGACGTCTCAGAAAGGACTTTGTCACAGGGATTAGGCCAAAATATAATTGAACAAGATCTTCTATAAGAGTCATGCTGTATGGGCTCCTAGGGGAAAGACAAATGGTAGGATTTATGGCGCTTAGTAGAGTTAACCCTGAAAGGCAATGGTGGTGATAACTTTGATGGTGTTGATGATGATAAGGATTAGGGAAGAATGAAAATGCGGAGAATTATAAATAACAGAAAAAAACTTCAAACTTAATAAAATCCGATAGAGAACAGGCAGCCAAGCCAGACAAAACATCAGTTGAACGGAAGTCTGAAAAAACCCTCAATATTATAACAACAACGTTATATAAAATGAAACTTTCGGTTGAAAATATGGTGAAAAAAACAAACCGTCTTGATTTTTTTTCTCTCTCTCTCTAGGAAGGCGTCTTCCACACAATGTCTTTAACAAAGTTCTTTTGTATTTGCTGTGACAATATTTACCAGACGCACAGCAAAGACTTGTAAAGGAAATAATCAGATTTCGAAAACTTATCGTCAGGATCTGGGGCGTCAGTAGTTTTCTTTTACTCCATTATTGGATTTGACGGTACATCAGTAGAGTTTGATTTCCCATGTAATAACTCAAACTGTTTATGATGGTCTTGTTTGCTTTAGAAGTAAAACTAAATATGAAAATCATTACTGACACCAGCATTACAATATTATCATATTATTAACATAACTGAATGGCGTGAAAGTATTAGGGTTTTGGTGTAATCATGTAATTACATGAATAAATTCAAAATCCAAGCAAAATTAATATTTATATTTGAGACGGCTTTTAGTTCCATGGTGGGAAAACTAATTTTGATGAGTTACAAGGAAACTTGATACTTTAAGAAATAAACAACACAGTTTCACATTATGTAGAGTTATACCATCCTCAAGTACTTCTAAACCCATATTATGAGCCTAAGTTAGCTTGTTCTTGTCTGATACTCTTCCACACAATTATAATCTCAGGTTTTTTTTTCCGCTTTTCAAACTTTAGCCCCCCCCCCCCCACACACACACACACACACACACACACCTCAAGCAGAGCAGAACTGAAATGATGAGGGACTTGAATCCAAGTGGGTATCAGGGCAGACGCTCTACCCCAAGACCACCGACTTACAATACAACAGTTATGATGAAAATAGATTGGGTAGCGGGCGCATTTCTGTCGCTAACTGCTGTATAATTCAGTGTTTGATTGTGTTTGGACCTCAAACCTCAGACTGACGGGTGTTGCTCCAACATATGATCATACTCTCAGTTACACTTATCATTACTGTGATAGAAACATTAATATTTTCTCGTCTCAAGACTCTTCTCATACCTTCCACTTATTTTTCCTACCTGAATTTCCAGGAGTGTGGCGTTTGGTGACCGCTACGTTCCTGGTCACCTGGTCCAGCCCGTGTGTCCTGTTTGGCTACTTATTGACAAAATCAAAAGTGCAGAATATTAATTGACACTGATCCTGAATTTTCACTGACATTTTCTTACATCACACTTGGTTTTGGTTTCCTCACTGGATCCGAAACGTCTCTCTCACCCAGCATAACAATCATGTTATTATCCTGATATCCGTATCATTGGTATTAGAACCGCCATTATTATCAACATTTTAACAAGATTGTCCACCCACACGAAGAGCAGCATCATCTCTATCATCGATGACGGTT
Source organism: Elysia crispata (assembly GCA_033675545.1). Classification (NCBI taxonomy): domain Eukaryota; kingdom Metazoa; phylum Mollusca; class Gastropoda; family Plakobranchidae; genus Elysia; species Elysia crispata. Next base: position 83,591 of record JAWDGP010000921.1, read on the forward strand.
TTAAAAAAACAACTCATACCACCTGATGTTTTTCTCTAATGTTAATATGGTTACCACCTTCAGATCTATCGATGCAGTCATCAAAATTATCATCATTACTCTCATCATTGTCATTGAAAATAAAATCATATGAATTTACAAACTAGAGCTGTTCTCTCTCTCTCTCTCTCTCTCTCTCTCTCTCTCTCTCTCTCTCTCTCTCTCTCTCTCTCTCTCTCTCTCTCTCTCTCTCTCCCTCTCTCTCTCCCTCTCTCTCTCTCTCTCTCTCTCTCTCTCTCTCTCTCTCTCTCTCTCTCTCTCTCTCTCTCTCTCTCTCTCTCTCTCTCTCTCTCTCTCTCTCTCTCTCTCTCTCTCTCTCTCTCTCTCTCTGGTTTGAAACACTATGTATCAATCAGATATTTTCAATGGGCGATTTTAATAATCGGGAGGATAGAAATTTGATGAAGTGGGAAATTATAATTCTAAACAAAGGTTTTGAGATATTATTGTGGAAAATAATCGTTAGAAATTCGTGAATTATGAAAAATGTTCTGAACTTTATCTATCACGTAAGCAGGTTCTCTTGTTCAACATACTTATCCAGTTTCTGTCTGGTTAATTATGATGGTTTGGACGAAAAAATTGTAATATGATAGTAATAGAATGTTATTTGGAGCCTTTATTAAAAACACACAGACATAAACCATTTTTTACAATTCTTTTATTAAAACTAAATTCTTTTCAAGCTCTACGTTTCCGAAATGATATATTGCCAGAGATCGATTCCCTCATCTTTAGATTCGATTTAAAAGATAGAAGTTTTGGGATAAAAAAAGGTCCTTGAGAAGATGACAAGAAAAGCTGAATGTAAATCAGCTCAGATTGGAGGATTAGACATGATCGTGACAGCATATCTCTCTTGTAATGGGTCAAATAACACACGCCAATGCGAAGATTCACTATGACATTTTTGGAGAGAAGTAATTATGTCTCTATTTTCATTCATCCATGCTTGTTCAAAACTTTGCAGTCTTTAGAAATAAACTGCGTCTAACAAAAATGCTTGCAAGATTCTTTTTAAACCAGGACTAGAAGACCGATTAGAATGAATGCCAGTGATGAGGTTAACACGAAAAATCATACTAATAGAAGGGAATTAACTTTTGTTAATTTTTTTTTTTACTCAATACGCTTAGGGAATATTTAGTCCTGCACCTTCATGCCTTTGATATGGCGGTGATTTCTATCCTTGCTTAGATGTATTCCATGCCTAGAGTACAGCTAAAAATAGTGTTTAGATTATAAGTTTACTTTCACATTTTAGAACATAAATTTTGCATAGCTTAGATCATAATTTTGGTTTCTTTTATTATTTTATCAGGATTGCTTTGCTTTTTACAAAACATTTGTTTGTATGTTTGTGACTTCAAAGAAAATTCGATTTATTTGAAAACTTTTTCTGAGTCATCACTAAAGACTTTGAATGCACAATAAAACAAAATTTGTGAGCAAAATTAAACAGGAACTGACTTATTTGCCAGCTTTTGGTAAACATACGATGAAATTTTGAGAGCAGTTTGTAGTCTAAAACTAGATTTCTTTCTTGTATTTATTGACCTCATTTGAAACAGGTTACGACTGTTCAAAGTTCCGTAAACTTCAGCCCAGTTTATCGATCAGTTGTGGAGGAGACAGAGAAGGAAGAAGTCCACTGTAGTAAAGTTTGCCCTCTAAATTATTATAGATGGCGTCGTCAACACAAGAACAAAAAACCCTTGATAAAAATGTGAGGTGACGGCCGTATTAGATACCACCAGCCAAGTTTCCCGTGGAAGCAACGAGAAATCAGCAAACAAGATTTCTCAGATAATTGGACATTGTCTCAGAATTCACTTCGAATAATGGGCTATGTTTCCTTTCCTGAAGGGAGAATGAAAAAAAAAAACGCTTTTTCATGCAGACAATACAAACAAAAGAAGGAAAGCCCAAGAATAATGTTCGATATGTAAAATAAGATATTACAAGTGGTAAAGGATCTAGAAACACGTCATCATTGTGTATCCCGAGCTTGAATGCGAAAGTGTAAAGACTACAGACAGATTACAGACTTCGAGGTTTGGAGAATGCAACAACGGAGTTTGATTTAGATTTTCACATGTCCAAACAGACAAGGCTATGTTTAGAATCTTGAGGTCTGGTGCAACTCTATATGATGATATCAGTTTTATCCCCGACGCTGGGACATGAACAGGGACGGCAGCTTTGAGCGAGGTTTGAGTGACATGAAACAATGTCACGTTAGGCATCGGAAACTCATGCATTCTTGCCAAAATCGACATTTAAAAAAAAAGAACTTATAATAAGGAAAAAAAATATATCACAACATGCTTCAGTCGCTCTACAAACTGGTAAGAGACGGACAATAAAACATCACATGAAGTACAAAGTAACACTTCTCATACACTTTTTGTAAGCTCCTGTAGCAGCTGCTGTATCTCTACAAGTGAAAAGAAGTTGGCAGTATAATACTATAAGTACCAAGCATTTGTTTGCCACATATTAAAAAAACGAATCTATAATAAACTTTTACCAATATGCTATACGACGATGAGATTACTCTGTATTTTAATATAGTGAAAAATTTTTAACTCCAGATTTAGATTACTAATAAATAACCTATCTTTCCTGTTTTCGCAAAATGTAACTTCCCGATTTTTTTGTTTATGTTTTTGTTGTTTGCTTTTTGTGTATTCTTGTTATTATTTCTTATTATGTATAAACAGCCTTGAAAATGCCAAAAAAAAAAAGTCAATTTTTATTTTGCGAAAAATAAAATTTTGAGCTTTACATAAAATTTTATACCTTAAGGTTGATTTTTAAGCCCAGATAAGTGATTTTCACTATGAGTTACACCGTTCTTTTTAGCTTTTTTCCTACCCTAATTATTTTGTCTGGGGTTTTTTTTTCCAGCAGATAATTTCCTGTGAAAGAAGCAGCTCGCCTACGTTTACGAAGTTTTAAGTTTTCATCTGGTCTCATTAGATTCTCAGGCTGTCAGAGGGAAACTGACAATAAATTGTGGTTATCAGAAGACATGTGCCTGCTTTACTCCTCCTTCATGGGCAGTCTGCGGAGACTCTTTTATCTGTTGCCCCATGGCCTCAAGCCCAGTCCGAAAATCCTTCTGTGCGTCTGTCTGATTCGTGGACTGTCTTTGACTGCCACATTCGGTCCTTTTTTTTTCTTTCTGTATTTGGTTGAGAGATTTGAATCAGAGGTGCGATGAGACGCTATATATCAGCATGAAATAATAAAAATAATGGAGCGACGCGAGAAATAAGGAACATATAACAGAGGATTTCTAGACCACCTAGGCAAGTCAGATTTGGCATAAAGTTGTAAGTTGCCTTAAAGTTTGGAGTAGTAATATTATTATTTTTTTTACCAAAGTACTGGGATTTTTTTCTTTTGAAAATTAAAGGAAAATTGTGATTAAAATATTTTCTTAAAAGAAGAAGTTGAATGAGCGAACTACTTCCTGTAAGCACACCTTGACACAGATGGCAGGAATGAAACTGAAAGTCCGCTTAAGCTCCGTTTATACAGAGGGCGAACGCGACTTTTTAGCAGTTCAGCCATTCAAATAGAGCGCGAACACGAACGCGGAAAACCGTCGACGGCTTTCGATGCGGATCGTCTTTTTCTTGTTGTGGGTGTTTAAACTTGGTCATCATAATTATTGGAATCACGGTACAGGCAAAATCAAACCCCCAGGAGATTATAGCTCTGTATTGATACACACAGTAGTATAAATCACATAATTTTCAGTCTAACTTTTTCTCCAATTCCCTTCCAAATATTTTCTTTTTGACTGTCTCTTTGTAAGCTTTTTCAGCTTTGTCGAAAAAACTGGATTCTTTGCAACTTCTAAAATCAAAATTTCCGTTTTATCCATTGTCTCGGGATCGGCCATACTCTTCAAGCACAGCATGCTACAAGTTTCTATATTCGGAAATGATGCAAGGGAGGTGGTACAAGCTGATTGGTTGATAGTAAGAAAGCCGCCGCGGCGTTCCTGAAAAATTCGCTCTCATGACAATCTCTGCGGTCGACCGCGCGAACACATATTTGTTCGCGTTCGCGTTCGCACTCTATTTGAACGGTTCCTCTATAAAATGACTAAACCATTCCAGGACGAAAAACCGCGTTCGCGTTCGCGCTCTGTATGGACCTTTACAATTGATGTCGGCGGGGGCAGTTCTAGAACCGTCTGGAATAGATCTACGTGTAAGAAATTAAAAAAAAACAAGAATAAAAAAATTGCTTGGACATAGTTTCTAGATCTACGGCTTAGATATTCTAGATAGATCTAGATTTTATCTTTGGGCTTAGAATTGTATAGGGTTTTAATTTCTTGGTCTAGATTTTGTGTTCAGAATAGGAGGTCTCTAGATATTAACATTCTAGGTAAAGATAGAAAGGTGGAGGCATAAATGTAGATTATGCAAATAAAAGAATAGATATCAAGACCATTTATAAGCCTATTTAATACGAGTCCCAGCAAATTTTACACCAGGGTCCCGTTCGTAGAATGGGTTTTTCAGCTTGGATTAATATTGCCCATAGAGGATTATTTGTTTGATAATGGTTTGTTTGTTCTTCTTTGTGTTTTTTGTTGTTTATATATGTAGGGAGGCTGGTATAGAACTTTTATTTATTTGTGGCAGTAGCAGTAGGCCTTTAGAACAGATCTTTAGTGTGTCAATTATCAGCTTGTGGGTGTAGCCAAGTGCACTTCTAGCTTCTTAATATTAGTATCCTTAGTTTAATGGCGGGAAACTGGTCTCCGCCCCTCTAGCGGTTTATTCCTATTTCTTCAATAATTCGGAAAATACTTTGTTGTAATGATTACATTGACTAGCCGATCTATTCTTTTGTTCCTGTCCAGCTGGCCAGAGAAGCTTTTCTTCGGTCGGCTTTGGACGTACTTTGATTCGGGGAACTTGGGGAATTTAGGAAAACTACTAGTTGCACTAAGCTTATGTGATGCTTTGATCGGGAGATGCTAAATATCGTATGTAGATATGACGACGGGTTTCGTAGATTCTATGATCTCGATCGGGTGATGTTTTAGTTGTGGAAACGGGTTGTTCCGTTCGACGGAGCAGATTCTCCTCGGTCGGCATTGGCCCTTGTTCTAGGGAAGTTGGACGACGAACTGGAAAACCAGGGAAGTCTTTGACCGGGGACTATGCCGACTGTTTTTGTACTATAAATTGTAGAGCTCGGAGAGATCGTTGTCAGTATCTTTTTGGAGTATCTCGAGGTCACGTCGGATAGAAGTATTGTTTGGAATTTCAGTGAGAAGTTCTTGTGACAATTCGTAGTGGAATTTTATCGAAGTATTGTGAAAGCTACTTGTGTTGGATTATCATTTGTTGTACATCTAGTTCTACGTGATTATCACCGTGACTCGGGCGTTGGCTGACTATTAGGCATTTTTATTGGGCATTTTGGTTCGATATTTTCTTTGTTGCTTTTGGATCATCTTTGTATTTTGTATTTTATTCTTTGAGAATTGGTTTCATTCATTGCTAATTGAGTATTCGTGGAATAAACTTATTATAGTTGTTGGTAACGTTAATTTGTTCTTGCTGTGTTCCTTCTTTCTTGAGTGTAGCCATTTTTGTCTCGACATCACTCGTGTATTTGTTAGGGAACAGTGGCCTTAGTACTCCACTGATACTCAAGGACCCAAGAGTGTGAACTCTGTAGTATTGCACGGCTGCTAGGCACGCTACCATAACCAGTTAGGGCCTGCAATTACTTAGAGTAGGAAGAAGCACTGAGCTTCTACAGATAACTAGCTGATCCTACTACAGCAGTAAGAAGTAAGTTTAGGAATCCACCCGGCTTAGTTATATTTAGTTCAATTATAAAGTGATCTGAGGCCGTTTTGCATGTGAAACTGAATCATGCGTTTTGCAGGGTGTAACCTAAGAAATGAGATCATAAACTCAGCTACCAATGGTGCGTGGTCTAAACCTGCAAAGAAGATACTTGAGGATATCACGGCAAACGCTCTAACCCCACACCCATCGAGGCTCTGACCTCAGGAAATACAGTTCCTTAGGTACAAGTATATGAGAATGAAACAGAAAATAGAATAAATAAGGGTTGTTAGGACTGGTCTCCATCCTCCATAGCTCACTATTACATCTATCTTTCTCCTTATCCCGTTTCCGGTTGTTCTATTAATTTTTTACACGTCGTTGCTTGCATTAATTTTTCTTCAATAACGTTCACTTTTCCATCTTCCTATCTGAGCAATGTCCCATTTATCACTCCACTCGTGCCTTTGTTTTTTGTCTTCCTACCTTAACGATCTTTTATCACCACTCCCTGTTGTGCCTTTCTTTTCTATCTTCCTATCTTTTCTATCTTTCATCACCACTCCCTGTTGTGCCTTTCTTTTCTATCTTCCTATCTTTTCTATCTTTCATCACCACTCCCTGTTGTGCCTTTCTTTTCTATCTTCCTATCTTTTCTATCTTTCATCACCACTTTATGTTGTGCCTTTCTTTTCTATCTTTCTATTTTTTCTATCTTTCATCACCACTTTATGTTGTGCCTTTCTTTTCTATCTTCCTATCTTTTCTATCTTTCATCACCACTCCCTGTTGTGCCTTTCTTTTCTATCTTCCTATCTTTTCTATCTTCCTATCTTTTCTATCTTTCATCACCACTCCCTGTTGTGCCTTTCTTTTCTATCTTCCTATCTTTTCTATCTTTCTATCTTTTCTATTTTTATCACCACTTTATGTTGCGACTTTTCTTTTCTATGTTTATCACCACTCCCTGTTGTGCCTTTCTTTTCTATCTTCCTATCTTTTCTATCTTTCATCACCACTTTATGTTGCGACTTTTCTTTTCTATCTTCCTATTTTTTTCTATCTTTCATCGTCACTCGTGTTGTGTCTTTCTTTTTTATCTTCCTATCTTAACAATCTCTCATTACCACTCCTAATGTGGCTTTTTGTTGTACATTATCTACCGGTCCACCCCGGTTGCTATTTTCCCTTTTCTCTCACATTTGCCTTCTTTTTTTTTTTTTTAAATTTTATTTTGTTTTTTGTTCTCTCGCCTTCAGCATCTTTGCTCTTCGCCTCCCCCCCCCCCTCTCTCTCTCTCTCTCTCTCTCTCTCTCTCTCTCTCTCTCTCTCTCTCTCTCTTCCTCTTTCTCTCTCTTTCTCTCTCTCTCTCTCTCTCTCTCTCTCTCTCTCTCTCTCTCTCTCTCACTTCTCTTCTCTTTTCTGCTCATTCTCACTTTCCCTCTCTCCTTTTTTCTTGTCTCCTTCTCTCTGTCCCTCTCTGTCCCATCCTATTTATTTCACGTCTTCATCTCTTCAATTTGCCAAGCCATCGCCACCAGTGCCACAGCTGTGATTCAAACCGACGCAAATCAATCGCTCAGCTTCCCATCTCAGCTGTCGGCTGCTGTCGGCTGCTGACGCATGGCTTTCTGTCCAGGGCGGTCGCATCCCGCACTGATCTCTCCCAGCGCTGGTCTGGTCTGGTAGATAGACCCAGCAACGGCAGACCCGCTCACCACTGCTACAGCCAACACCGGCGCCAATCTTGGTGTGTCTGTCACCAACACTTGCCTGTCATTGACAACCACCTCCTTGATATAGACAGTAAACAGCTGGGGTGTCCTTCCTGTGAAAACGTTATCGCAGTTAATGCCTCTCCCGTGGCTATAAAAACTTTGGTGACATTCTTGCCGTTTATTCTGTCCGAGACAGAGAGTGGGCGGATAAACGATACAGTCATCATGTGGATGTGACAAAAACGCATTATTCCTTATTTAAGATTTATGTATTGAGCTCTTTGAAATTATTTACTCGATTTTTCTTTGCGGTGTATTCTCGGAGTTGTGGAAGGATCAATTCTTTTGGTTTTGTTATAAGGTAAACCTTTGTTTTTGTTTGTTGTTTTTTTTAATGAGCAGTGAAAAGTTTAAAAAAAATTAGTGTTTATAACAGAGTTTTTTTGTTTTTTTTTTTTACCTCAAAGGGAAATAAGGAGGAGGGCTATGTAATCTAATAAATGTTTTAAAGTTAGGTCGTCGTTTCTTGTTGGTTTTTTTGTTGTTTTTTTTTTTCAAAATCATCGATCAAGTTTTAATTACCCTTTTTCCCCCCAGCTCGCGTTACTTCGTCTTTAAAAAATATTGTTGTTCCGTTTTTTGTTAACGCAGAGCGTGTCAAGGATAGAAAATTAGTATTTCGTGACCTGCTCAAAAATATTTCAAAAGCACTTTTTCTCTCTTGCTAAGAGGAATGTTAGAGCTCTAGTTTTCTTGTACATCGCACGACATACAGGTTGTCTCTGGTCGTGCTGCTCATTGAGTCTATTGTTTACAACAGTTCTATAATTATACATTCTCATTCCGTCACCCATTCTTTCTCTGTCTGTCTATCTGTATCTGTCTGTCTGTCTGTCTGTCTGTCTCTCTCTCTCTCTCTCTCTCTCTCTCTCTCTCTCTCTCTCTCTCTCTCGTCCTCTCTTACTCTCCTTATTTAAAATTCCTTTCTGCTACTTTAGAAACGTCCCCTTTTTGTCTGTCTCTCTTACTCTGACCTCTATGGTCCCTGTTTTTCCTCCTTTCTTAATTACTTTCTTCCCCTCTCCCTCACTAGTCTTCTTACTTAGATGCTTTATATCTCCTTCTCATAATCACCATTTCTCTTTCTTCCATGATCTTATATTCTCTCTTTTTATTCAGGAATATAAAATTATCAAATCATCCTGGCCATTCATACTTTCCCTTATGAAATTATGTTCTCTTTCCTCTTATCTTTCTTTGTATCTACATCTCTATCTAACCATATATCTGCCTTTCTATCTATATATCTATCTACCCACCTATAACTATCTATAATCCTTTCTTTCCCATTTATCGAGACATTCCCCTAGTCTAGCCAGAGAAACCTTACAGTTCCAACCACCGCACTCAACGCGAAGCCAAATGTTGAAATATGTGAATTAACGAATATGGAACTATTTGAGAAATCACACACAGAAGTCATTATAGTACCAAAACATCTTCCCAACTCAATACATGTTGAATGACTTTGCATGTGGCAGTATTTTTATTTTAATTTCCGGATCAGCTTCGCTACAAGTCTTCTAGGTTTCTAACAGACATGCCTTTCAGTATCTAAACATGAGACTTTACTCCAAGATATCCGATGAGGTATGAAGCGTCACTAAGCTATAATTCACAATACTCTCGAGAGTCGAGTCCTGCAGCTAGTACAGAGCGAGATTTCTAAACTCGGCTATGATGTTCAGATCAATTTCATTGAGACATTTTTTTTTTACATAAACCAGGCGAAAAGAATTAAATAAGCAAAAGTAACTCAGACGTCATCAGGCATAAGGTTAGAATAATTTAAAATTAAAAGTTGGAGAGTAACTGCTGTGTTTTGACATTCAGAAATGCACTTTTAAAATCTCCGTACATGGAAATTTTTTTTGTTCAATGTTGAAAGTTATGCATCTAATAATATAGTAAAACTATATGATGCTTACACTGGCCTCCTGTCGCCGTGCTCACCAATCTAACAGAAAAATATTTAAAAAAAACTTTGATTCTCTAAACAAGCTTTATGAAAAGTGAATGGATAATAATAAATTATCTGTCGTTCTTAATTTTTCGAGATCAATTTTATTGAATTTTTTTCTTTTTAAATCTTGGATATTGATTTCCACATCAGTGAAGCGTCCGTCAGACAACACAGTAAAGGGCTGTAACTGGACTATGACCAAAAAACTTTAATTCTCTAAACAAGCTTTATGAAAAGTGAATGGGAAAAAACATAGATAATAACAAATTATCTGTCGTTCTTAATTTTTCGAGATCAATTTCATTGAATTTTTTTCTTTTAAATCTTGGATATTGATTTCCACATCAGTGAAGCGTCCGTCAGACAACGCAGTAAAGGGATGCAACTGGACTATGACTTAATATGTTCCGTAGTTCGAGCTGGGTCCGACAATCAGAAGCGTGAAGAAAATAAATGTAAGCTTTTTATTACTGTATAATATCGGTTTCCAAATTTCCGGCGCTCATTTCTGATGACTTAATGTTATCAGAATCAAAGTGCTTTAATTCTTTAAGTTCCTCAGTGCAGGCTTGGTCAGTTGATGTGTTCCAGTGAAGTCCGATAGCTGTTTTATTGTTTTATCACACAACTTAACAAAAATTGGAAAACATTTACAAACTTGCGATTCTTTTTTTCTTTTTCATTATTTCTTTTTAATCATATAACACCTTTTCTAAAAGTATCAAACCTGGTAAAACACGAGCAACTGGTTAGCTCAAACCACACAATCCTCAAAGATTGGGCTCACCGAGATGACTGGGGAGATGTGTGACATCTGAGGAAACTGGGTTTACGGGCCAGATGTGTGGAAACAACGTGACAAACATTCCTAAACACTGGTCAAATCGAGCGACCCTTTTAGGATCCTTTTGAAAGATTTTTTTTTTACGATAGATAATATGCTACACACCCCTCAAGTCTACCAAACGGGAAAAGCTTTTCTAATTATAGAAACTTACTGGGTAAAATATAAAAAAAAAAACTGAAATGTGAAAAATGACTTTATGGTGTACCATAAGAGAGCCATAGATGGACATTGACCCCCGTAAATATTGAATGTTGGCTGTTACTTTTGTCAAATTGCTCTTTGATTTTGTCGGTTTCCCGTTGATGTTAATTAAATGTGGGTGTTTTCAGCTTGCGAAAGCGCTTTTGATGCCATAGATAACATTCTACACCATTGTTTGTTTGATATTTGATGGCGCCCGACTACGTAACAATGTTACTATCAGGTGTAGGCAATATTATCAATCATTACGATGATATTAAAGCTAATTTACATATGGTTTTGATTTCATTTGATTAGACTGTTGAGTATATTTTTTCGATCTTCTATTATTTAAACCTTTATCACAGGTTGGTATAGAGTAATAGCCTCCCAAAACCTGGAGGTCATAATTGCCAATTGCCATGAATGTTACGTTGAGCCGTCAGAGTGGCGCAATGAACGTCGCTTGTTTCTATATTATAAGATTGGATTAAATATTTTCCTATTTCGGTAGAAATTGCAAATGTAACAAAGACATCTCGTTTTATTTGAAAAGCAATTCCTGAAAAGAATACAAGTCACCAGTCTAAGAAATAGTTGATCAGTGCAGCCCAAAGATGAGATCTCAAATCACTTAGAACCAGGAACTCACAGTGACAGCAGCTCCCAATTTTCTCAGAATAGAGGTATGAAGCAAGAAACAAATTGGCTATGACTTCCAGGATTATTCACTGGACACATCTTTGAAGGATTACACACTCAAGTTTTGAAAGCGATGGATATTCGTCCATGACAATTGTGGAAAGAAAAACAGCAGAAATGGCTCCCAGTGAGTAGCTCTTACTATCTTCTGTTTCCATGTGAATGAAACTAACTAAAATTATGTGTGTATTGTCATGCCGTGTAAATGAGACTAAGCTTAATAAGTGTGTATTTTTATGCCGTGTTAATGAGACTAAACACAATGTGTGTATTGTCATGCTGTGTTGATGGGACTAAACACAAAATGTGTGTATTGTGTCATTCTGTGTTAATGAGACTAAACTAAATGTGTGTATTGTCATGACGTGTTGATGGGACTAAACTCAACATGTGTGTATTTTATACTGTGTTAATGAGACTAAACACAATATGTGTGTATTGTTTCATACTGTGTTCATGAGACTTAACACAATATGTGTGTATTGTCATGCCGTGTTCATGAGACTAAACTCAACAAGGGTGTGTTGTCATGTCGTGTCAGTGAGGTTAGCTCACATGTGTGTGTGTGTTGGCATACTGTGTTGAGTTCCTACGTTGTTAAATGATTTCTTAACCAAACTGTGCATCTGTTTGCTTGTTTGCTGCTTGTCTGTTTGACTTGTTAGTTCGTATGCTTGTTCGTCTGCTTTTCGTTTTTATTCATTTTTTTAAAGGAAAAAAAGGGGGGGGGGGGGGACGGGGACGGGGAAGGAGGTAAAAGTAATTTGTGTTTTTGCCTCTAAATAAGCAAGTATAGGTTGATCATGTTCAAAATGAGTTTCGCCTTAAACATGTGTGCGTTTTGATATCGGTGTTTATAGATCATTGTGGGATCCTTGTCTCATTTTTTCCTCTTTTTTGTGAGTTTCATTTTCTGTACCACTTTGCATGAATTTTTTTATAATTCATTGTCAAATTTAAATTCATCTCTTATTCTTACCCTTTACTCCTCCTCCTCCTCCTCCTCTCCTTTAGCCCTCCTCTTTCATAGTCTTCTTCTTCTCCTAAATAATTTTTTCCCCTTTTTTTAACTTACTTCAGATTTAATACTCTTTATTCATCTTTTCATTTTTTTTTCTCTGGAAATGTACATCTTTGTAAACCCTTTTAATCATCTTTGTTTAGTTTCTTTGGGCCATTTTTTTTTTTTTGCTTTTAAATTTATTAGATTTCTAGGTTGGTTTTTTTTAAGCTCCGCTTAACAAGCTACAAGATTATTGATAATATGGCTAGACATTTATTTCTCAAATTACTGAATTTGTCTACTCTCACCGGGAATTTGAGAGTCACCTATTTCCAGGCTTTCAGCAATCCACCACAAGATATACCAATGTAGTGAATTCGGCATGTGATGTATATTGCTGTCTGGCTGATACAATTTGGCTGTGTGGATATTTGCTGCGTTAGACGGAAAAAAATATAAATTCAAAAACTACCAACGCGTTCTAGCTAAAGCGTACATACCTTTTTATGGCTTTAAAATTATACACCCCAGCTGTTTCAATCTGCATTAAAATTGAACTAAGACTGTTAGATCAAAGTTATTAGCTTTGAAACAGTGAGAACTTTATACTAAACAGGTTGACGTCAAATGTCACCGCTCATGTGAACCAGAGAGGTTAAAATGTTTGGGTTTTTTTTTTAAAGAGCCAGTGGGTGGTGTTTGGGAGAGACAGAGATCAGTTTTCATTTCTGTATGTTCGGTGTCAGCCAATGTCACGCCGCCTCCATCAGATGAATGCAGCCGATCCAGCCTCATGATCATAAAATATTTACTGTTGACATAAAGATATTTTTAAACACCATTTTAGCGTTAGATATTTCTGAGCACGGCTAATGGAAGATCGATCATGATCGACTGTTGTTTTTGGTATTATGAAGAAAAGCAAATTGTATTAGAAGCATGACACCAAGAAAATAGTTTTAGGTAAACGATTTTAGTTTATTTTGTAAAATGCCAATATATTTTTATAATGATGTCAAACATTCAGTATCGTGAGCGTATGATAGATAACGTGGATTTATCGAAATCCAGTGCTCGTCTAGCCTCTTGTAGATGGAAATTTTTGGCGTTGTAATGAGCTTTTACAAGGATCTGTAAACAAAATCAAAAGGACAGAGTTGTCAGGGTTTTGAAAAGTATCTTTAGCTTCAAGAGAATCTCGATTTTCATTCGATTGTTAATGACAACCGGAGGTGATTTAAAAAGTCCAATAATCGAGCCAATTACTACTGTTATTTTTTCAGAATTCCGATCGCAAAGGACTATTTTTGTAGTTAAGCTGAACGAAGAGCGACTTTTTTCACCTGTCTTTATATATAAAATGATTATAGAGAAATACGATAATGATAGTGGGTTCAATGGACCGAAAGAGCGAGAAAGGCTAAGTTTTATTACCTCTGGTCTGCTGGAACTTTTAACAGCAAGAAATATGTTTTAATCATTGCAGTTAATTCCATAACAAAGTTATCATAGGCAAGGATATTTTTTTTCATACATATATATATTTTTAGGCTTCCGTTTTCGCGCCGTTTAAGCATGTACTGATTCGAATCATTATTTGTTGTTGGAGGGAAGTGACAAACTTACTAATTTTTAGTTGGACATCTAATATCCTTACTAATTCTGAGTTGGACATCTAACATCCTTACTAATTCTGAATTGGACTTCTAACATCCTTACTAACTCTGAGTTAAGTTGGACATCTAACCTCCTTACTAATTCTGAGTTGGACATCTAACATCCTTACTAATTCTGAGCTGGATATCATTCTAACAACCTTACTAATTCTGAGTTGGATATCATTCTAACAACCTTACTAATTCTGAGTTGGATATCATTCTAACATTCTTACTAATTCTGAGTTGGATATCATTCTAACATCCTTACTAATTCTGAGTTGGATATCATTCTAACATCCTTACTAATTCTGAGTTGGATATCATTCTAACATCCTTACTAATTCTGAGTTGGATATCATTCTAACAACCTTACTAATTTTGAGTTGGATATCATTCTAACATCCTTACTAATTCTGAGTTGGATATCATTCTAACAACCTTACCAATTCTGAGTTGGATATCATTCTAACATCCTTACTAATTCTGAGTTGGATATCATTCTAACAACCTTACTAATTCTGAGTTGGATATCATTCTAACATCCTTACTAATTCTGAGTTGGATATCATTCTAACATCCTTACTAATTCTGAGTTGGATATCATTCTAACAACCTTACTAATTCTGAGTTGGATATCATTCTAACATCCTTACTAATTCTGAGTTGGATATCATTCTAACAACCTTACTAATTCTGAGTTGGACATCTAACACCATTGCTAATTCTGAGTTACAACTTTGTTTGGAAAGAAACCAGCCCGCATCTTGCTGTAACCTAATGAGTGAAACTGGACGGTTAACACATACAGTCAGAAGCCTGATCACTAGAATGTTTGAAATCCTTGCACAACTTCACAACAAATAAATTATTCAAAAAGTGAAACCTTCTGTATAATGAAGTGTTGCAACAGGCTGATGCTTTTGTTGACATTTTCCACGGCTCTTATCGATTCATTACTTTAACCAACTGTGTTAATTGAGCTGTAGTGCGACTAGTATTGTCAAGTTCTGTCTTTTATAAATTGTACATAACTTTCAACGTGTCTTTCTTTTCTGTCTATATGGTTATCCCAACTCTCTCTCTCTCTCTCTCTCTCTCTCTCTCTCTCTCTCTCTCTCTCTCTCTCTCTCTCTCTCTCTCTCTCTCTCTCTCTTTCTTTCTTTCTCTCTTTCTCTTTCTCTCGCTGACTCAATCTTTATCGTATTCACTCTTTCATAATCTCTTTCCTTCTTTGACGATGCACAGTCTTATTCTTACCTTATCTCTTTCTCTCTTCCAAATCTGTTTTGTATCTCCACCTCTTTATCTCTCTCTCTCTCTCTCTCTCTCTCTCTCTCTCTCTCTCTCTCTCTCTCTCTCTCTCTCTCTCTCTCTCTCTCTCTCTCTCTCTCTCTCTCTCTCTCTCTCTCTCTCTCTCTCTCTCTCTCTCTCTCTCTCTCTCTCTCTCTTTGTATTCCTGTTTCTCTCTTTCTCTTCAAAATTTATACAACAAACTCTGCCTCTCGATTTTTTCCCTATCTTGTCATGTACAAAGTAAAACGTCTATCACAATAGAAACAACGAGGGCGCATAGAATCGTTTCAACCTCCGAGGACCATCTCCGGC
The DNA here is from genome assembly GCA_033675545.1 of Elysia crispata. Taxonomy (NCBI): domain Eukaryota; kingdom Metazoa; phylum Mollusca; class Gastropoda; family Plakobranchidae; genus Elysia; species Elysia crispata. The sequence goes on from JAWDGP010000921.1 coordinate 99,197, forward strand.
CCTTGGACTCTAGTCTGCCCTTTTTTTTCCATTCACAGCTTTTATTCACCTTTTGTAATATGTATTAAATGACGCCATTACTTATAATTTGCCCCCAGCCCTTACCTCTAATACCAAGCTTTTCCGTCTAGTCTCACCTTTCTTTCTTTCGGAAAAATTCAGATCATCATTCTGGTGTAGTATGAGAAAAACCTCCAATCATTTCCATCAGTTGTCCATGTGTTCTGTCAGAATCAATAGCCGCGACAGCGTTCTGTGCTGCCTGGGTTAGATTTGATTTGATTTCACACCAAGTGGACAGATTATAACGGCAAAAGAATTCTTCACTTGCTTGGATTCTCTTTTCCAATGATTTCATCTCTGAAATATATCCCTGATTGATGTCTTTAGTGCTGACCCAGCACATGCTTCTGACTCAATCTTAGTTTGGTAGTTTGTTTTTGTTTTTTTTTTTTCATTTAATTTATCTGATAAAGACGTGATGATTGCGATGGAGACCGAGAAAGATTTGAAAAAAAGGAAAAAAAAACTTTTCCAGTCTGCCTAGTTTCCGAGTACAAAATTTATTTGGAGAAGCAATAAAAGCAGCTTCACCTCTTCTTAGTTGTACACCCTCACTCCTTCTTAGTTGTACACCCTCACTCCTTCTTAGTTGTACACCCTCACTCCTTCTTAGTTGTACACCCTCACTCCTTCTTAGTTGTACACCCTCACTCCTTCTTAGTTGTACACCCTCACCTCTTCTTAGTTGTACACCCTCACCTCTTCTTAGTTGTACACCCTCACCTCTTCTTAGTTGTACACCCTCACTCCTTCTTAGTTGTACACCCTCACTCCTTCTTAGTTGTACACCCTCACCTCTTCTTAGTTGTACACCCTCACTCCTTCTTAGTTGTACACCCTCACTCCTTCTTAGTTGTACACCCTCACTCCTTCTTAGTTGTACACCCTCACTCCTTCTTAGTTGTACACCCTCACTCCTTCTTAGTTGTACACTCCTTCTTAGTTGTACACCCTCACTCCTTCTTAGTTGTACACCCTCACCTCTTCTTAGTTGTACACCCTCACTCCTTCTTAGTTGTACACCCTCACTCCTTCTTAGTTGTACACCCTCACTCCTTCTTAGTTGTACACCCTCAGTCCTTCTTAGTTGTACACCCTCACTCCTTCTTAGTTGTACACCCTCACTCCTTCTTAGTTGTACACCCTCACTCCTTCTTAGTTGTACACCCTCACTCCTTCTTAGTTGTACACCCTCACTCCTTCTTAGTTGTACACCCTCACTCCTTCTTAGTTGTACACCCTCACTCCTTCTTAGTTGTACACCCTCACTCCTTCTTAGTTGTACACCCTCACCTCTTCTTAGTTGTACACCCTCACTCCTTCTTAGTTGTACACCCTCACTCCTTCTTAGTTGTATATGATGTTACAAAAGACAAAGTAGTTTTAGTCCTAGGAGAACTCGTCTGATTCCCCTCTATAGATTGTTAGTGCGTTCTTCTCAAATCTGTTGAAATCGAGCTGATGGCAATTCTTTCTAAAGAGTTCTAAAGAGTTGACACATTGAAGGCGATCCAATTAGGGAGACTAAATCATCTCGCGACATCGATCATCACTCCCGCTGCCTCGCCGCCCGGTTGGTAGCTGATCTTTGGGAATTTGTTTTTTAACCTGGTTTTCTATTTGATATTTTTATGATAAAATAGTTGTCAAGAAAGATTTTTTTTTTTTACTTAAAAGAAAAAAGGTTATTTAGTCTCTATCTCTTCGCCTACCTCTCTTTTTATCCCTCTCTCTTTCTCTCTCTCTCTCTCTCTCTCTCTCTCTCTCTCTCTCTCTCTCTCTCTCTCTCTCTCTCTCTCTCTCTCTCTCTCTCTCTCTCTCTCTCTCTCTCTCTCTCTTTCTCCCGCTGTTTCTCTATGTCTGTCTGTCTGTGTGTCCTTTCTTACAATACACCCGCACACATTCTTGCTCTTCCAAGCTCTTCTGAGCTTGTGTTACTATGATCCTCAGCAACGCATATCTTTTGAATAGGTGAGACAAAAAATATTAAGTCTTTAACTATTTGATGACTAGTACATGTATTTTGTCCAACTCCCTGGAGGTTTTCCTCTAAATTTCTCACAATTTCCTTTCTAACCTCTGTTGGGCACAGCATTCACTTAATCTAGGGGAGTCAAATCCATATGTCAAATCGTACTGACTGCCATGGGGCTGGAACCTGAGGTAGGAATTTCCTATACTCTTCAGTATGTGAGCTCTATCACTCGACCACCGAGGTCCTTCGCAGAAAATCAAATTGACCTAAGTAAATCAAAAAGGTTACACAACTGCACGGTAAGCCCCAGGATATCTAACTAGGAAGTCCTTGAACCTATTGTCTTGTTTTTATTAGATCACCATTTCCCCAATCTCCTGGCAGCCTGGTGGCAAAATTAACCCGCCCGCCTATTTTAATGTAATCCAAGCCCTGTGTTTGTACTGTGCGTTGTCTACAATGATGTTCTATCTGTTCCGCTGAGCTGATCAATGATTCATGACCCCCGTCGGTAACTTTCGGTGCGGGTCCTGGCCTGTCTGACGCCAAGGGTCAAACACTCGGAGAACTCCGCCGGCCGCAAACACACCGGCGGCCGTGTCAGACAATAATTGATAGGAGGACTTATCGTCAGGGCAAAGCTTAAATATAATGGGTGCTCACTACCAGGGTTAATGACATTATTGTGGCTCAACGCCTGGTGCAACTCAAGACTCGGTTCAAACGTTTGGGGAATTCAAACGTAACCGCCACAATGTTCATAAGACTCGTCTATTGCTATATTCTACTCTTGGTTGTTGTATATAATTATTAATTGTTGTTTTCTCAATGAAATTGTAATCAGAACGAACAGACACACACACACACATACACACACACATACATATATATATATATATATATATATATATATATATATATATATAAGTATAAGATTTCAATTTGAAGCACACTTGTCAATTCCTTCGAGACCGCACAGATCTTGACAGTTCAGAATCAATAACCGGGTGATTTCAATCTAGGTCATGACGGATCTAGTTTCGTAAGTCTCACAGCAATAAAAACTGTTTGAAGGAAAAAGGAAAGGAAAACGAGTAGGCGATTTCTCTCTGTGAAATATGTTTGATTTGATGTGGCTACCAATACGATTTATAGTATTCACAGAGCCGAGCTCGATAAACGGTTTAGTATAAACAAACCCCTTTCTCTTACTTACACAGCTGTGTGAAAGTATAAAATAAAATAATCGTGAAAACAGCAGAAAAGGAGATTGTATAACGCTTGTTCGCAGGTTCACAAAATCAGAACAAAGAGCCTGTCATTGAAACGGATCAACCACTCCAAGTTCATTGACCCGATGAATAGTTCTGAAAAATGATGTAAAGAATAATTTTTAGTTTAGAGTTGTCCCTGCCTTTTTTATATTTTCGGGTTTTGATACTAGTTGGAGTAAATAAAACTTTCCTCTCGCAAGTGGCCGGTGAAAATATTTGCTCCAAACAGTACAGGACGCTTGACCGAGATCTCCAAGCTGAATTCAGAATATGTCTAGAGATCATTAACCTCCTGTATTTTTCTGCTCCCGCAACGATCTCAGGCTGCATACATGATTAGAATGAAAGAAAATTGAAAATTCTTAGATTAACGAAATTCATTTTTTTCTTTTAAGAAAAGTATTGAAATGAAAAAACTGATCAGAATACGATAGGCCTGTATAACTTTCACTGCCCTTTGTGGTAAGAGGTAGAGTTGTTATGTTTTCCTTACATGAGGATATTTTTATTGAAGAGGGGGGAGGGGATCAAGGACTCTCTCCAAGTATTTTATGTAGATAGGATAGATGAAAGGAAAGGAGGGATAGAGAGAGAGCGAGAGAGACAGAGAGACAGAGACAGAGTGAAAAACAATAAAAGGAGTGAAGATCTAATATTGAATAAGATGCTCTAACGTAGCCTCGCGCCTAGCTCTCCATAAAACTCAAGTGGTAGAGTAGTGGCGCCCCAGAGGTCTAGAAACCGGTATTGAATATTTCAGAACCTTTGATTACACCGTGAAATTATCGCAAGTCATCACCGTGATGGGCGATTTCAAAATATTGTTTGAAATAACAGCAATCGATTATGTTAGACTTATGGAAAATTCATGGTGATGGAAGTAACCTTGATCTACGAGCAAGGCAATTCTTATCTATGAAGTATAGCCCGAGAACGCGACATTTCGGAGTGTTAATCATTCTACGTCACACTTCACGTGCGTCATTTCAATGGTCTATAGAGTTAATGAGCAAGTTTGATTACGTTTAATTCACCAGTTTAATCCAACTAGATCTAGGTGTGTCCCGGCCACGCCCCTCACAGTATCCGCTGTTTGGTGGCCAAACCTGCTCCTAAACATGGCCGCGCCCCTCACAGTATCCGCTGTTTGGTGGCCGAACCTGCTCCCAAACATGGCCGCGCGCCTCACAGTATCCGCTGTTTGGTGGCCAAACCTGCTAACATGGCCGCGCGCGTCACAGTATCCGCTGTTTGGTGGCTAAACCTGCTAACATGGCCGCGCGCGTCACAGTATCCGCTGTTTGGTGGCTAAACCTGCTAACATGGCCGCGCGCGTCACAGTATCCGCTGTTTGGTGGCCAAACCTGCTAACATGGCCGCGCGCGTCACAGTATCCGCTGTTTGGTGGCCAAACCTGCTAACATGGCCGCGCTCCTCACAGTATCCGCTGTTTGGTCGCCGAACCTGCTTCTAAACATGGCCGCGCCCCTCACAGTATCCGCTGTTTGGTCGCCGAACCTGCTTCTAAACATGGCCGCGCCCCTCACAGTATCCGCTGTGTGGTGGCCAAACCTGATAACATGGCCGCGCGCCTCATAGTATCCGCTGTTTGGTGGCCGAACCTGCTCCTAAACATGGCCGCGCCCCTCACAGTATCCGCTGTTTGGTGGCCAAACCTGCTAACATGGCCGCGCGCCTCATAGTATCCGCTGTTTGGTGGCCGAAACTGCTCCTAAACATGGCCGCGCTCCTCACAGTATCCGCTGTTTGGTGGCCAAACCTGATAACATGGCCGCGCGCCTCACAGTATCCGCTGTTTGGTGGCCGAACCTGCTCCTAAACATGGCCGCGCGCCTCACAGTATCCACTGTTTGGTCGCCAAACCTGCTAACATGGCCGCGGGCCTCACAGTATCCGCTGTTTGTTGGCCGAACCTGCTCCTAAATATGGCCGCGCCCCTCACAGTATCCGCTGTTTGGTGGCCAAACCTGCTAACATGGCCGCGCGCCTCACAGTATCCGCTGTTTCTTGGCCGAACCTGCTCCTAAACATGGCCGCGCCCCTCACAGTATCCGCTGTTTGGTGGCCAAACCTGCTAACATGGCCGCGCGCCTCACAGTATCCGCTGTTTCGTGGCCGAACCTGCTCCTAAACATGGCCGCGCCCCTCACAGTATCCGCTGTTTGGTGGCCAAACCTGCTAACATGGCCGCGCGCCTCACAGTATCCGCTGTTTGGTGGCCGAACCTGCTCCTAAACATGGCCGCGCGCCTCACAGTATCCGCTGTTTCGTGGCCGAACCTGCTCCTAAACATGGCCGCGCGCCTCTCAGTATCCGCTGTTTGGTGGCCGAACCTGCTCCTAAACATGGCCGCGCGCCTCACAGTATCCGCTGTTTGGTGGCCAAACCTGCTCCTAAACATGGCCGTGCATCTCACAGTATCCGCTGTTTGGTGGCCGAACCTGCTCCTAAACATGGTCGCGCCCCTCACAGTATCCGCTGTATGTTGGCCAAACCTGCTAACATGGCCGCGCCCCTCACAGTATCCGCTGTTTGGTGGCCAAACCTGCTAACATGGCCGCGCACCTCACAGTATCCGCTGTTTCTTGGCCGAACCTGCTCCTAAACATGGCCGCGCGCCAAACCGGATGGTAGAATGATATCGTCCAATCGCTATCTATCTAATCTGAGCATCTGAGCAATGGCTGAATCGCACAACATGTGTTTTTTGTTGTGTTTTCGGTTTGGTTTTTGTTGTTACGGGTTTCGCCTGCACCGGAAATGTGTTTTTTTTTTTTTTTCTTTTCTTTTGTTTTTTTTTTTTGGATAACCAGTATGAGCATGGGGTTTATATATATATAATTGATTGTTATTTTTAAATACCAAAGATATGCACATTGTTTGTCTATATTCGCGAATATTTATATGGCATGGCGCACCTCTTTATGACCAAAATTTGTGACACATAGAAATAAAAGGTCTCCATATGTTGCTGTCTTGTGAATTTATTTCCGTTCACAATTAAAAGATAACCCACAGACTGTCTGATTTGAAGCTAAAATCACTACCGCGGTTAGGAATTCTACAGCCAAGGCCCGTAACTCCTCTTAGAGCATGACTCATTGAACACCTTGACCTCCCTCTGTTTCAAGGAACCTTTTCCATTAGAAAACAAGGAAACTACGTAGGATATTGAGGATTAGTCTATAGCAGTCGTTCTTAACCTTGTTCGAGGTACCGAACCCCACCAGTTTCATAATTATGCGGATTCCCCAAAACCCCTTTAGTGAAAAATAAAATATGATTAGTTGTACACCCTCACTCCTTCTTTTTTCAAATTCAAGACATAGATATGTTTTTTACTGGCTCTGCCGAACCCCTATGATCGACCCACCGAACCCCAAGATCGAACCCAGGTTAAGGACCATTGGTCTATAGTCTTGAGTTTATAGACATGATAAACTATGAAGAAGGGGAAAAAACGAGAAAAAAATATGAGGGAGAGTCAATTCAGGCAATAGATGTAAGAGATGTGGCACATTGTCGTTGGACCTCACTCAGTCGTTGAAATTTGAAAGGCAGCCTCTTCAATTAAGGTTGCGGCCCCTCGAGTTGATAAGCCAGCATGCAGCAGTGAACGTCCGGTATCTTGGCTGGAGGTCAGAGTAGCATGCAGCAGTGAACGTCCGGTATCTTGGCTGGAGGTCAGAGTAGCATGCAGCAGTGAACGTCCTGTATCTTGGCTGTAGGTCAGAGTAGCATGCAGCAGTGAACGTCCGGTATCTTGGCTGGAGGTCAGAGTAGCATGCAGCAGTGAACGTCCGGTATCTTGGCTGGAGGTCAGAGTAGCATGCAGCAGTGAACGTCCGGTATCTTGGCTGGAGGTCAGAGTAGCATGCAGCAGTGAACGTCCAGTATCTTGGCTGGAGGTCAGAGTAGCATCTTCGCTCAACACAACTACGATCGATCTCTCTAGTGGCGACAGTGGGGCTGGCCGACCCCTCCTGACCGCTAATTAATCAGACTGCAGGCTGCCATTCAAGAAGAAACAGCCTTAAAGAAGAGCTCTATCTAACTCTCTCTCTCTCTCTCTCTCTCTCTCTCTCTCTCTCTCTCTCTCTCTCTCTCTCTCTCTCTCTCTCTCTCTCTCTCTCTCTCTCCCTCTCTCCCTCTCTCTCTCTCCCTCTCCCTCTCTCTCTTTCTCTCTCTGTCACTCTCTCTTTGTCATTATCTCTTTCTCTCTCTCTATCCTTTTTCTGTCTATCTTTCTTCCTTTCCCTCTCTGTCTGCCCTTCTCTCGAATCTGTCAATCTGTGTGCGAAGATTTCCCCGTATAAAATCATCTCTCTCACTTTCACTTTCTTTCCCTGAAGACGTCTCACTGAGGATTTTTGCCTCACTCTCATCCTCTCTTTTGATTTTTCTCTTACTTCTCTTTTCTCTCCCTCATGGTATCAAGCCTCCATTTCGTTTCAAATAAAGCGGCTGCATCATTCATTGACAGCTCATTACATTGTGAACATGAGGCGTATCGATTGTTCTATAATGGCCGACCTGAAACCAATTCGAAATAACTATCCCTTTATCTCTAACATATCACATTCAAGGCGGATAATGAAAAGTTTGAACCTTTAGAATTCAATCTAATTTTCAACTCAGCTAGTTCTCTACATCACGCAACTCGTATTCCATGTACAAAAAACTGTACGAAAGGCTTGGGATAAGTATAATGATAACTCTATTAAAAAAAAAAAACAATGAACCCTTTAATTGACATAGCATTTTATCAAAGGGATTTAATTTTTCTAAAGAAGGAAAAGGTAAAATGAACAAAATGTAACTATATACGTGTATTTTCTTTTAATTCATCACGAAATTAAAAAGAATGATTATCATAACTATGAAATAGGTATAAAGTTGCATGAAATAAAATATTATTACGTCTTGCTTGGCAACAATATTTATGTAAATTACAGGTTTACTATCCTCTTTATGATTTGTTTTAACACATCTATCAGGAATGACAAGCTTTTATCCTGTTCAAAATCCCCCAAATTAGTTTGTCACCATAGAGCACGTCGCTTTTTAGTTTCGGTCAACGACCTGCGACGTGTAGTATATAACGTAGTATAAGTATATAGTGTAGTATATAACGTAGTATAAGTATATAGTGTGGTATATAACGTAGTATAAGTATATAGTGTGGTATATAACGTAGTATAAGTATATAGTGTGGTATATAACGTAGTATAAGTATATAGTGTAGTATATAACGTAGTATAAGTATATAGTGTAGTATATAGTCTAGAATATTCGTGTTTTGTTTTTCAGACATAACTTAGAAATGCTGACACGAGGCTGGCTAGAATGTCATGCGTGTCATGGAGATTGCGGTTCAGATGTTTAGATTGCAATACATTGCTGTGACGGTTGGTTCAAATCCAGGTCGATGCGTAAATCTTGCCGGAATCATTACTATTGTTACAGTAAGGACGGGTTTTGGTGTCAATTTAGCAGATTTTACACGGCTAGGTTATATAGGTATTGGTTCAGTTAATAAAAGAGTTTTTTGAAAAATATTAGGTTCAACGTTCCAGTCTTATGTGTAGTTAACTAAGCAAAAACGAAACAAAATGGAACACGCTAAAAAGTTCGATACTATATGTTAGGTGGCCTGTGGTTTTCAGACTCATGTCGGAAAGTACTGTTTCGAGCTATTGGGCTTCAAACATAAAAAAAAAAAAAAAAATTTTTTTCAAGGTTTCCCACTTTTTAGCTTCTTATGAACTATCAACCATTTTTCAAAAAGTGTCAAAGCCGTAAAGAAACTTTAAATATGCTTTATGGTGTTTTGACGAAGATAACTGCAACCCTGCATGAAAACTTTCCCTAACTTTAAACACGTTTTTCTCAGTTTCTCATTCCCCAGCCTTGTGTTAAGTTTTGGGTCATATCTCAGCCAAATACTAATACATTCAAAAAATTTTGAACTGTTCTATGCAGGGAATTGGTTGGGCTTTCAAAAAATATGGAAGTCACAATTTGTCCAAAGTAGTCATTGAGCGTGAAAATTGCAGGCCATCTCACGTATTGGCCACATACATGGGATTGAGAGATGATAGCAAAAGAGTCAACGTCGTAATTACCAAACTAAAACACGTAGGAATGAGACAAAACTAAATTAAAAAGAAACGCTTAACTCCTCATGAAATCTATTGTCACCACCAACAAGTTGTGGCATTCGGGCATGCATTGACATGCCACAGCCTTATATGAACAAAATAGATTCAAAGCAGTAACGGAAAGTCTGAAACATTACTATACTGTTACAACAATCTGATCGAACAAGTCGTTATACAGGAAATCTAAAGAGATAGCTTTGTCCACTTACTCCATAGAAAGTGCTCCAAGCAAATCACGACAAAAACAAAACAAAGATATACCTGCACAAAAAGCTACTAAACAATAAGTCACCAACTTTTTGAAAGTTTGAGGAGTCGAATTTCACCTCCCTCAATCGTCTCTGTTTATCGGTCTATCTGTCATTCTCTTTCTCTCTCTCAATCCACACAGGCGTGAGGTATTTCCAATCTTTATTTAAACAAAATTATTCTAATGCCTTAAACCCTTTTGCTGATTTCGCTGGACAGGAATAATTTTATTAAACTAATACATTCACAGATAAAAAAAAATTTGGTTTTCAAGAAATAAAGAGATATATTATTATTTCCAAAGACTTTTTAGTTCTATTCAGAAAGTAATGCAGGTGGTCGTAGCGCCAGACAGCCAAAGTCATTCAGAAATAAGGCAAAAAGTTGTTCGTTCTAGGACCCACCTTAAAATAGCATTCGCTTTGTGCCAAAAAACTCAAAGATTGAACCTATATCTGCATAGACTTGCCTACCAAGTTCTTCATTGACGAATCTATTTGGTACCGTGGGGCTCCATTACAAGAACTGACCTCCTTGTTTTGGTACTCCTGGTTTATGACTCCATGGTACTAGCAATTCATACAGGGTTAAACCATTATCTCCTTATCATGTTACCAGATAAGAGTTTCCTCAGGGATTTGCGTACAAAATACAAAATGGCAGGGGTGTTCGGGCCTCAAGAGGCTAAAGTCCGTTTTTAGCCCGGAATTTTGTACTTCATTGTTTTCATGTTTCGCCTTTGTCTTTTATTCTTCTTTTCTGTTTTACATGTTTCTTGAAAGATAATAAGTGAAGTGCAATTAGTCTTCGCTGCGCTTCATATTAATGCATTTAATATTTCCCACTTAAAGAAATGAAAAAGTATTCACCTGGGTGCTTTTTTCCACATTGCTTCAATAAAATTGATATTTTCAATTTTTATTACCTAAATGAAGTAAAAAAAAAAGTATATATCAGCTTTTTATTAGTGCGCTTTTCCTATGAAATATAAATTCCTTTTGAAATGTTAATATCTTTTGAAATGTAAATTCCTTTTGAAATGTTAATATCTTTTGAAATGTAAATTCCTTTTGAAATGCTCAAAGCGCTTTAGAAAGATTCCCAGTAGGGCCAGTATCAACCGAGATAAAAATCTGAAATAGGAGAGGGGCAAATGGAGTGGACAAATAGCTAATTATGTTCTCCAAATCTACCTAAAGAGTCTAATTTACGCTCATTACAGCTTTCAATCCTTGCCTTTTCTACGAGGCTTTTCATTTATTTATTTTTTTTTTTTTTGTTTCTGAGGTTTTTTTTAAGTATCGAAATAAGCCTAAGTGTGACATGGGTGGACAGCTATAGAAGCCGTTTCTTTAAAGTCGACGTTAAGCATTATTATGCCTTAATGTGATGTTTCTAGAAGTCTAAAAGAAAGAAAGTTTTAGGTAACAAATTGAAGCACAAACTCATCAAAGTAATATGTTCTGACACCTGATTCATTCACCAGTGTTTACACTAAACGCGACCATTAAAAGGTTTCAAACTGAGCAAAGCATTAAGCCCAAGCAGCTTTCATATTTGCTTAAATGATCACAAAACGTTGTGTTCAAATTATTTCTGTCACTTTGATTTAGTGCAGCAGGTAAAAGCCATTGTTTGAAAAAATTACTCGCATTATTTTTTATCCGACAAATTTTTAAGTTTACAATCCATACAGCCACTTCGCTCAATTAAAAAAATTTGGAAGTTTTTACGTCATTAAAAATGTAAACCACAAATCATTTACGTTCACAGCCCTAGTTTTTAAGTACACTCGTGAGTTGCTAAGCCTGAAAAGTAATTACACATAATAGAAAGACTCCACTGTGAAAGTTTATTGCAGTGTCAGTTTGAAAAACCTAGAGATTATTACAGCAGGTGAAATGATGTTTATCCGAATGATTGGTTGATTGAAACTTTATCTCATGATTTATTGATTCACGAGGAAGAAATCGTTCACGGAAAACCATTTTATGCTTTTCCTTCTACATTCATCACATCTGAGATAATATATCAGAGTTAGACTATTGGAGCACCAAACTTGAAGTACTCATGGATGATTACTTCATCAGTGTTCATAGGCGCTTTTCCTTTTACACTGGTGTATTACAAGAGTACTTGTAGACTGCTTTCTGTATTAGTACAGATCTATAAATTAGCACTTTACACCCAGAAACTGTCACATTTCACATCTATCCATAGAAGAGTACATTACACATAGAATTAAAGAAGAGATGGAAAGAAATAGAGACAACGAAAAAGAAAGAGAGAAAGGGTTTAGAAAGAAGTGAGATAAAAAGAGAGACAGAGGAAGAGAAATGAAAAGACTCAGAGAAAAGGAAAGCAGAGAGAGAGAGAGAGAGAGAGAGAGAGAGAGAGAGAGAGAGAGAGAGAGAGAGAGAGAGACAGACAGACAGAGGGATATGCACTAAAAGGGTTCATTGACTGAAAATTGCAGCTCAGAACAATCCTATTTCACTTCAGATCGATAACTGTGGTCTGCTTATTCACATTTAATAATAATAATCATAAAAAAAAGTTCTTCAAAATCCAATGTCTTCATCAAAAAATAAACTCTGTCTTGTGAATTAAATTAAGAAAAGAAAATGGTCGCTAACACGAAAACTTCGCTAATTTTGTACGTCTAATCCGAATTTGAATTTAAAAATACAAAACAAAAAAAAAAAGGATAAAACAATATTCCTCAATTTTATTGTTTGAATTCATATTATTCTTCGCCTGTAAAAAAAAAAAAAAAAAAAAAACTAAAACAAACTGCATGGCGCTTTGAATCTGCCATCATTCCCAACCTTTAAGTGCTCAAGCGCTTGAAGAAGAATTAGCTTTTCTAAGTAAAAGATTTTTAAAAAGCCGCACTTTCTTACTGTTCATACCAGTATAATAACAAGAGCTTTATATGCAGAAACTGACACACTATCCAATTTCCTATATACTGGCATCCCCTGGCACCTAGAAACTGGCGCTTTCTATACTTTTCTTGCAGCAGAGGGAGAATAACAAGTAGTGATTTCGGCTGGCCGTAACATGCATTCTAGGAATAAATATTACAACAAAAAAAAAAGAAAGAAAAAACATAAATGGCTTTCTTCCACAGACCGCTAACAGGAGAAGAATCGTGTCCCCTCTGAAGCGAAAAGAAAAAGAATAATATTATCGCAGTGAACTTTTGAGGCTTTCTATTCATGAAAAAAAAATCGAGTGCGACTGTAAAAGTATACAATTTATCATTCAAAAAAAAAAAAACAAAAAAAACCAAAACAAAAAGGGCACTTTCCAGAAACGAGCATGGGATTTTAAGGGCTGCTGGATCCGGGTATTTTACGTACTTCTGGTACCCTGTTTGAGCTCATTCTATGACAGAGCAGAGCTATAAAGTAGTGACTATGCAGAGGTCTTGGTCTTTTGCCGGTTTCACGTATTCTTTTTTCCCTCCCTTTACGAGCTGCCCAGGCTCGGCGCGTGACGCGAGGGCTGTATGAAACCTGGTTTATTCGTCGCCGGTCGGGGAGTGACGCGAGGGCTCTATGAACCCTGGTTTATTCGTCGCCGGTCGGCGCGTGACGCGAGGGCTGTATGAAACCTGGTTTATTCGTCGCCGGTCGGGGAGTGACAGCCCATCGCTTCATTTGTCTCCCCTTGTGACACAAACGATTCAGACGGTTCCTGAAAAGGGCAAAAACTCGTAAACTCAGTTGCAAAGACTATCGAGTTACGGCCCCTTGAGAAATTAGAGACGTGAGGGCGACTAAGGTTCGAGCCAAAAACCAAACAATTTACAGTGTGAGTTAGTTGCTGAAGTAGCGTCCCCTATGTACATCTCTCTCTGTGGGTCCCAATCTTTAGAGGATCAGGTCTTTAGTATTGTCCAACAAGTCTCTGTCTGACTACTCTCTCTCTCTCTCTCTCTCTCTCTCTCTCTCTCTCTCTCTCTCTCTCTCTCTCTCTCTCTCTCTCTCTCTCTCTCTCTCTCTCTCTCTCTCTCTCTCTCTCTCTCTCTTTCTCTCTCTCTGTCTCTGTCTCTCTGTCTCTCTCACTCTCTCTCTGTCTCTCTCACTCTCACACTTTTTCTCGATGTCTCCCGCTCTCTCTCTCTCTCTTTCTCTATTTCTTTCTGTCGCTCTCACTCTCTTTGTCTCTTTTTCTCGACCCCCTCCTCTATTTCTCTCTCTCTCTCTCTCTCTCTCTCTCTCTCTCTCTCTCTCTCTCTCTCTCTCTCTCTCTCTCTCTCTCTCTCTCTCTCTCTCTCTCTCTCTCTCTCTCTCTCTCTCACTCCCTCCCTCTTTCTCTTTTTTATTTTTCGGTCTCTCTCGTATTTTCTGTACCCAACCCTTAAATAAACTGACAATCTGAAAACTCTCAGTTTGTAACAATGCCCTAGTGTACAACTTCCTTAGCAACAATTGCTACAAGCCCGTCAATGACTGTTTGCAATGAGGAATACAAACCACGCAGATGGAAGCTTATTGTAGCAGTGCATTAAACTGGCATCATGATGCTCATGAAATACTCAGCTTTGCCTCCCAAGCTTTTTTTTTCTCTAACTATTAAAAAAATAAAAAATTCTATTAAGATTATAAATTTTCGTTCTGCTTTGCTGTTGTTGTTTTTTTTTTTCTTTTCTTTTTTTTTTTTTTTTTTGAGGGTTCATATATAATGGCGAATGAACTGGATAATGAGTTTCCCTTAGTAAGCTCTCATCCTGGAAAATGCTCTGACGGTCTTTATTGAAGAGAAGGAGAGCACCGATGGCTAGTTAGTGGCCCTGAAATCGTCAGAGATTTTGTCGTCGTTTCTAATCCTTTACCTTGGGAGATGGAGTTAAGAGCCTAATTCGTTTGTTTTGATGTTGTTTTTTAACAATTCCTCCCTGCCAGATTTAAAAAAAAGGCGTAATTTTGGACAATTGTTTTAGAAAAGCTGTATTTTCCTTTGCATAATAAAAGCTACATTACTATCCAACATTGATTTCGAAGATATACTTCAGGTTTTGCCTCATCCTTTTAATTATATCTTCTAAAAATACTTTGTATGCGCGTAAACTATAAATTCTACGGAATCTGTTTAACAACTTCAAAGCAAACGCAAATTCCTTTTGGTTATTTGCAAACTAAAAAAAAATAAAATAAAATAAACCCAACTAAATCCCATATTAAAGAAAATCAAACGACTTAAGAGAACTTTGCTATATTCAATCAAAGCAAGAGAAGTAGTTTTCTAGAGGAATGCACCAGAAACAAAGGCGGAGAGAAGGGCAAACGACCTCTGCACGAGGAAACTTCCTCGTGTGAGCTGCAGCCCGGACAGAAAGGGCAAAACTAGAAAAATCTCTCAAATAATTACTGCCGCTAGGTGGCTGAAGGTGTGGAGAATTACCTGAACTTTATGATCTGGGCGATCGGCGAGCTTCATTTCATCTGTGTTGGTTCAAACTTAATGACCCAAGTCGGCGGAGCTGTTAATGAAACCAAATCTCATGTAGAGGCATTAGTGTCACTAAACAGCTTGCCGTCAATACTGGCTTATAACACTAGATGGGGTGGTTGGAGTTTCAGACAGACAGCCAGCCAGACAGACGGACAGCCAGACGGACAGAGAAAGACAGACATAAGCAGAGAGACTTAGAGACAGAGAGAAAGAATGAGAGAGAGAGAGAGAGAGAGAGAGAGAGAGAGAGAGAGAGAGAGAGAGAGAGAGAGAAAACTTGGCTGTAATAGAGACAGAGTAGGTACTGATTGACAAGTAATATACAGAGAAACAGAGACGCAAAAAGATAGATCAGGCTTGACGAAGAGACAGATGAGGAGGCAGATTGACAGGCACAAATGCAGGCATGGGTACTCAGACATGTGATAAGAACAAATGAAAAAAGACGAAAAAGATAAGAAAGAATAAAAACAGGACAAAAAAACATACTATGGAAGGATAACGAATAGAGTGAAGAAGGAACAGATATGTGAGTGAGAGAAAAGTCGCGGATGTTGCAAAAGCTGATAAGATACTGAACAAAAAAAGGGTTTTGATA
>JAWDGP010000921.1:117500-140000 GCA_033675545.1 Elysia crispata
CTCTATTTTTTTTTTTACTCTTTCTCGGCGATCTTTTTGCTATCTCAGCGAAGATTGATATAAAGTTATATTCCTTGAGCAATTGTGACGAAAATAAAAACCAACAACTCAAATAATAAATCCATCACATTATCGATCAATGCGACAAGCTCTTCAATAAAGTCAGCGATCATTCCTGAATGTTTACAACCTGTGACCATGCGAAGCAGTTCATGGTTCAATAACGATAGCACTTTAGAAGTCGCCGAGTTAACCTAGCATTCAGGGACTCTCTGTTGCCACCAATGATGAGGACCACCAGCTTCCGATTAAGGACGATGTAAGGATAATTCAGTCTCTATTCTGTGGTTCACACACTGCTCGACCGACCCATGTATATGCTAATTTGACATTTCAGAACCAAAACAAGGTTTCTATCGATAATTATAATGCTAACTCATCGCCCTTGTGTGCAACCAAAATTTGAAGTCATTAAAATGATTTAAAAAGAAATATTTAGTCCATATTTTTATAAGATTAGGTAAAGAGTAAAGTCAGGGCTTAGAAAACTGCAGGACGAAAGAGAGATCGAAAAATACTAGAATTACACATGCAAAGAGTTTCACCATTCTTGGCTTTGTAAGATAAATTGGACAGGATATTGGTTGCTGTCATATAAATATACTGGATAAACTATTTAGACACAACTAGCTCTGTGCTCAGACATCCTCGGCTGATACTTGTAACAATCGTTTTTTTTTTTTTTTTTGGGTTTTCACCTTTTATTACGTTATGGGTAGTCTTTCTTTTTTCTGACTGAATTCTCATGGATGATATTTACAATTGTGCTTTTAAAACGGATTAGATTAAACGAAAATTGTAACCTCATTTAAAGTGTACCTTATATTCTGTTAAGATTTTAAACATTTTTAAAGATTACTTTTATAATTTTTTTGTTTAAAAAGTATGCTGATATTATTATATCAAGATTCCATCTATAGTTCGTGTAACAAAATGCTTGGTTTGTATTGATAATGTTGACACTGAAACCACTCCCTATCAAAATGGTTGCTGTTTTCCTCGTTACCAAAAAAAAAAAAAAAAAAAAAACTAAATGGTTTAAAAAAGAAAAAATTGTAGGTCGGAAAGAGCGTCAGATATCTGTGTCCAGTCTCAAAGCAGTGATACCGGTTAAATCACCGTGTATGGTTCATCTCCTGACAGCGTGTTAGGAAGTTTGAAATATTCATACTTATTGTCACAGGCAATGGTTTTAAAGTATAAAGTTTCATTTTCTGATAATTCATTAGAAAATAGTGAACTTTGCTGTTCCAGTATTCGCAACATCATGGATTTCAAAATACTTAAATATTTGGTATGTTTTTCGTTTGTGTGTGTGTGTGTGTATGTCTATATCTTTATTGTAAAAAATTCAGCTGACAAGCCTTGTTAAAGCAAAACAGTTTTACCACGCTCTTGCAGCTCATTGTCTCTCTTGAAAGGCAGGGCTTTTTTTTTCATAAATGAAGGGGCACTTTACAAACACCGAACACATTAATTATATTAAGTAAACTTCCTTGTCCTGTTTTATCATTTCCTTCGCTGAGCTTGTCTGAAACGGCACAGTTGTGTTCATTAATCAATGGCTTTCAGATGAGATTTAAGAGCTTTAAGCGAATTCTCCAGACAATAAGCAGGGAGTTTAGGGCAATGTTCCTAAAAAAATTTCAGAATTACAGGCTTTTTCACCATTTTTGTTGATCACATGTGAGGCTTTTTCGTTTTTTTTTTCAAAAAAAAAAAAAAATGGAACAAAACTGGAAAGCTCTCAGCCGATTCTTAATAGAGTAGCTCACTGTTTCTTTTTTCTTTGATTATCGTTATTACACATCGAAACTGCAGCGTTACAACAATTTTATCTATAATTATTACAGATTGTTCATATAATTAGCATCAACAGCTAATTCCGTGAAGGCTTGTTTCTCCTGCAGGCTATAATTTTAACATTGCCGTATTGTCGTAATGCGCAGAATAAAACAAAATAACAGAGAACAAGGAGAAGAGAAAGAAGAAGAGATAGGTTTTGTGTGAAACGAACATCATAAAATATTAGTGAATCAGAGGGGAAAAAATAGAATGTTAAGCTGATGTAACGAAATGTTTTGTTTTTGAGAGTTTTGCTGAAGAGAATTTCTATAAGAATATCAGTGACAATATATACATTTATATTTGACCTCGCCAGTTTAACCCCTTCATTTTTGTCATAGGTAGAATCGGTTAGATTTTAATCAAATGCTTTGATCTCAGTCTGGACCCGTGTTTTTATGAAATGCAAATTTAATTAGTCCTGGAACATGAGGGAAAGGAAGTAGCGATGGCTAGTGCACATGTCATCAAAGGAAAAGGAAATAAACGAAATTTTCAGTGGGTTTCATCAAAAACTCTTTAATAAGGAAAATAATCTTATAGAGATAGAATGTTTTAAGTATTTCAACCAAAGAGGTGAATCAATTTTAGAACTAGTCAAGTGGCTTTGTTTGGAGTCTGAAGAAACAGACAGAATAGGTGTTGCGGAGACCTCAAAGCTTGTTATCTCTGATTCTTGGCAACACGTCATCCGGTTGAAAAGTCTCTTAAATCTTTCAAGTTTTAGGATTTTAACTTCAGAAACGGAGAGGAAGATTAGGATTTAACTCTAATTATCTTCCAATCGCGGCTTGCTTTGTACAAAATAAATGCGATAGTAAGCGTAAATTAAACTTGTATTCAAATGTATGCAGAAAAGTAAAATAAACTATAATAGATCCAAAAAAAAAAAAAAAAAAACATTTAAAATTCAATATGAAAATATGACTTAGAGTATAGGTTGTGTGAACGTAATGATATGCAGTGCATAAAATATTTTGTAATTATTCAATAATATGTATAAAATGACCGCAAAGTAACCAAAAGGTTACCGAAAAGAAAGTGAATCCATGTCTGACGACAGCGTCTCTAGTCCTACTCAGGTTTTCAGTCGCTATCATTGTTTTTAACTCTTTATGGAACTCCATCTTATGTTACAAAACCGACATCCGGTTTAGCCATGAACTATCTAAATGGGGTTCGACAGAAGAGACGATTAGAGGTTTGAATTTAAAACTGAATCCTCCCTTTATCTTTTACCTTATGTCAGTATGTTGAAGATCTGCATAGTGTTAGAATCTTCTTATAGAGGTATTTCCAGAAGTCGCTGTATTTGCAGTGGTTAGTGCACTGACTTCTTATCTCATGAGAGTTTATGAGATGGGTTCAATCCTAGCGAGAAGCGCGGCCTCTTGTAGTCAGCTTAATAACGCGAGGAATACTACACGGAAGGCCATCTTCCAAAGCACGGTGTATATCAACATAGTCTCGGAATCCAGCGAGATCCCATCCCCGGACTGATAGCGGTTGTCATATAAACAGAACTCCATCAAACAGCCTGAGATTTTTTTTTAGTCTGATCAGACTGGGGGTTTTAAAGCATTGTCTGAACTCCCACAATTTTATCAAAATTTAATTAGTTTTACAACCCCGTCAGGCCACGTTATGGGCTACACAGACGAGATCCGACCTGTCACCAGATGTCTCAGCCAGGATCGAACCCAGGACTTCTGAGGACCATTCCAGAGCTCGTTCAGCTGAGCTACCTGGCTATCACAAATTGATAGGCAATTCCCTGCGAAACTAACATGTGGCAGTGGTTCCATCTCTCTCTCTCTCTCTCTCTCTCTCTCTCTCTCTCTCTCTCTCTCTCTCTCTCTCTCTCTCTCTCTCTCTCTCTCTCTCTCTGTCGCTCTATCTCTCTCACTCACTCTCTCTAATTTTCTCTGTTTCTCTTTCTCTCTGCTTTTCTGACTTACTGTCTGTCTGTATGTTTCTCTCTCTCTCTCTCTCCCCCCCCTCTCTCTCTCTCTCTCTCTCTCTCTCTCTCTCTCTCTCTCTTTTCTCATTATTCTAACGGTTTAAAGAGAAAACTATTTCTTCATTGCAACCCTTTGAGTGCGGTGATGATCGAGTTGAAAGCAAAAACAACTTCAAAGAAAACTTTTGTTGATTTTTTTTATAACACAGAAACTTCTACAAAGTAAAGAATGACTGAAAAGGGAAGGTGTGTGGGAAGCGCAAACAAAAATGGCTGTTGGCGGAGCAATGCTTCCGTGGAGGTAGAACTACTTCCTGTTCTCAAGTTACAGTAAAAACAGTTCTTAAATATACAATATGAAATTGTTTTATCCTTGCAGTATTATGGCCCAGCCAAGAAAAATTCAGCCAAAGCTCAAAAAAGAAATCAATTGTTTTAATTAATGTCCTAGCAAGTGAGGAAAAAGAATTTAAGGGTTCATTTCAATATTTTCATTTTTTGAATTTTGTTTTGTTTTGTTTTATTTATTTTTTGAATTTTGTTTTGTTTTCTTTTATTTTGCTGTGATGTCTTTTGATTTGGTTGTTTTCTAATCATGATCTTTGTTTTGCTTGCAGCTTGCACCTGGAAATGCGTTTCCCATAATTATTTCGTCACATTTCATATAACTAGTGCACATTCAGCTACCAGAGCGCGTTTCAATGTGGTCTAGTTGTTAAAGCTCATGTCTTATAACCAACAAGTGCTGTACAGCAAGGATCTACAACTTTTCGTTTTAGGTGGAGGAGTATAAGGTATCATCATATCTCAATTCTGCATGCCTTGGTTTGGCATCGCGCCTGACAAAACGAACATTTATCTGACGTGGCTGTTTCACATGAATGTATAATTTGAGAAAGCTTACAAGTATCATTGCTACAGTTCAACCATTACCTCTCGAGAGTGAAACTGATCGTTATGTACACCAGCCTGCTGGTTACAGGCACATGATTTCATGATAAACTTTTATGGTTAAAAGGTTAATTGTTTGTTCGTATGAGCACTCCACTTTGAACGACAAAACTATATAATTTGAACAAATTTACCTGAATACGTCAATTTTCATTCACCTAGTAGTAATATTTTTTAAAGTAAATAAGAACCCCCTTAGATAAAATCAGATTAACTCCATCAATACTTGTATTCATAACTTGACAGTGGACTGGTTCAGAGCTTTCTGAGACTAAAAGGTCAGGTTGATCTTATCACCTGCTTCGAGTGGCCACAGTCTGTAACTCATTGATCCACGCCAAGAGCTGCCTATCAGATTTCCTTGTATCCATAGCACACTGGTTGCTCTCTCTCTCTCTCTCTCTCTCTCTCTCTCTCTCTCTATCTGTCTCTCTCTCTCTGGCTCTCTGGCTCTCTCTCTCTCTTTCTCTCTCTCTCTTCCCCTCCTCCCTTCTTTTCAACTCTCTCTGTGTGTCTCTCTCTGTCTTTAATCTCTCTCTTTCTCTGCCTCTCTCTGGATCTCTCAATCTCTCTCTCCTTAAGTTTGTTTATTTCCATCTCTCTCTTTTATCCCCCCTCTATCTCTATCTTTCTCACTCTTCTTATAGCTTATCGCTCTATCTCTCCCCCCCCCCCCTCTCTCTCTCTCTCTCTCTCTCTCTCTCTCTCTCCTTCTTTTCTCTATATCCTCTCCGTATTTAACATTTTCTCTCCCTGTCCCTCCCTCTCTCCCTCTCCCTATCTCTCCTTTTACCTCTCTCTGCCTATCACTCTACCCCTTCCTCTCCCTCTCTCCCTCTTTCTGTCTCTCTCCCTATTCCCCTCTCTCCCTCGCCCTCTTTATTGGGTTCCCTCTCCCTTCTTTTCTTTCTTTCTCTTTCCCCTCTCTCCAGCTCCCTCCCCTGTCTTTCCCTGCAATCTCTCTCCTTTTTCAATATCTCTACCTCTCTTTCTCCCTATCTCTCTTTGTTCTGTTACATCTCCTTTCCACTTTATCTTGTTTTTTCCTCTCTTTCTCTCTCTCCCTCCAGCTCCCTCTCTCCTTCTCATTATCACCCCTTCTTAATGACTATTATTGTGATTTTAGGAGAAAAATATTTACCACGTCTAAAAGTATTTTACTTATTCCGACACATTTAAATGACTTAATATTCTATATCGCTATTTAACAAACTTATTGGTTTTTCATTACTTTCGTTCAAAGAGATACAAAAACTGCTTTGTTTCTTATAAATCCCTAATAGTTAATTCATTAACAATTTTGGACCCTATAAGGTAATTGGAGGATGGCAGATAGAGAATGAAAGTGTGCTGAGCCACTTGATTTGTTTACGGACGTGAAACTCATCATTCTAACACCAGCTGAAGCGGTTTGTTTCACACTTTCACGTCAGAAGCAGCAAACCGTGTTGCTAAACATTTGTGATGAGTAGCAAACCTTCCAAGTTTATTGGTTTGTTCACACGAAGCGATTTGCAGCAAGGCACAAAAATATTTTTCTCACGTGAACGTGGGTCAAAGGGTGCTCGGATACCACTACAACTTTAGTATCCTGAGGGGACTGCGATGGAGACTTCGCAGATAGCATTTGCTCATAGAAGTACAGCAGAGTCAACAAATGAACAGGAAAAAGGTTTGTCTGGGTGCGGGCTTGGTTAAAATTTTAGACCTGATATTTGTGCGTATGCCTAGCCAATTTAATTCGCGTGTTGGTTGTTGAAAATAACTCAACCTTTCTTGGTTTCCTAGAAATGGATTTTGAACGTTTTACCAGCTCTTGGGAAAGCTGGTCTAATTATTCAGGATGATGTTATATTATTTTCTTGATTAAATCTAGATCTGTCTGAGTTAATTTACAATCTGATCTTTGCGGAAGTAACCTCATCTGAGGTCTTAGTATCTAATGCTAGATCTAGCTAGTTTCGTTGTGAAAGGTCGTCTCTGAAGACCAATCTAGATAAACACGATGTAAGTTTGTATTCTTGATTGTCAGTTTATCATAAATGCTAATAAATCAATCTATTGAAATGAACTCAGAGTTTTAATCTGTAAATGATTTCGTAATACCAACGTCAACATTCAAGTTTTAAACCATTCGATATAATGCAAAACCAAACAAGAGAGTGACGAGCGAAAAAGTTAACCTAATATAAGTTGCCGCAGCTTAAGTTACATTGACTAAATCATATGTAAGCATAGTTAATTTCTTTAATGGTTTATTTTTTAAATGAATTTAAATTTCAATGATTCTATTAATGATATTATTATTGAAACGAATTTAAATTTTTTTTTTTTTTTTTTTTATATTTCCACCTCTAGGATTAGCACAGAAGGCAGTGATGAAATAAAATCAAACCTTTACAGGAGAGGCTCGCGTTCACTTTGTGATTTCAGATATTTTCGATTAAAATGGGATCTATTACCGTTTGCTCTTATTATTGTCTGATAATCCCAATTGCTAACATTCATTGGACAAGAAATTACTTTTCTGTGTTTCAATTTGCTCTATTTAAATACAATTCTGTGCTTTTCTGTTAATTTAAAACAATATCTTTTTTTTTTCGAAAATTTTATTTTCGTTCGAGCTGAGATCTTTTTGTTTCCATACTTCATGCGGCTTTTGGGAGACGAGCCACAGATTGTACACTGATAGCTGTTTCAGCAAACACGATTGAGAACAAAAAGCAGGGACAAAAGTTTCCCGTCAATTGGCCTTTCTTGGGTTTTTGTATCTTCCGTTCTCTTTCTCGGTTCCGCTTTAGAAGTAGGTTTGTGATTGCTGTTCTATTCTGTGTGAACTGGTCTAGCTTCGCCTGTTTACGTTGTTTGAGTGTTTTCTCCGTTACAAAATTACGACTGTAATCACTATGTCTCCAAACGCTAATATTAGTGATTCTGCTTCTGTTTTGAGATGAATAATTCTTGGAAACGTTTCGGTGGAAAACTGACATGTACAAAAAATAAAGACTACATTTTCTTCAACAAGAATAAATCTTGCACCCCTAGATATGTTTGGTGGGACTCTTTAAATCTCATTTAAACAGGCATCAACTGTCACAGCAGGAAAAACTACCACTATGTTCCGACTAAAATGCAAGACTTGAAGTCCCAGAGTGTGTGTGTGTGTGCTGGGACGCTTGGAATCTCAGTTACATGTACGTGTTGGACCTTAAATATACAAAGCTAGACTATCAAATCAAAATATAGATTTCAATTTAGATTTAAGCTTAGGCCTAGATTTGGAATGTAGATGAAAAAAGTTGATCTAGATCTATATCTCTATCTTAAATCATGATAGTGTAGCGGAAAAATTAAATATAAAGTCCAACAAGTACTGAGATTTTCATAACCTGGTATTCTGTAGGATTGCAAGTCTTGTACTTTTATTGAAAAATAGTGGTGATTTTTGTCCTGTAGACATTGGTGTCTGGAAAACTACTGAATAATCTCAGAATCTACCCCACTAATTTGACAGCCTTTAAATTTCATGTTCAAGATAATGTTCAGAGCAGCAACATATTGTCTGAATGCGCGGGTCAAAAAGGTTACAAAAGTTGCTTGATTTTGAGGTCTTCTCTATTTGAGAAATCACCAACGACGTGCAGAAAGCAAGTTACTGTTGAAAGAGGCAGGCAAAAAGCAGTAGAGAGAGCACCAAAACTGCTTCTTGTGATCGCACTGAGATTTTTGGAAAGCGGTTCTCTGCAGCAAGCGTTTTATTGCAAGCTGCTGCTTGTTTCGTTTGTCCATAGTTGTACGAAAGAAAGGAGAAGCAAAGTTCTTGTAAAGATGGCATGATTCAAATAACTGCAGCTAACTTGAAGGTTTCCTTCAAATAAATGTTATTTTTGGTGTTTCGAGTTGCAAAAAAAAAAAAAAAACTGGAATTCAAGAAAATGGTACAGAAGGCTGCTGTTTTTATATGGAACAATCATTACGGAATGTAGGACTTGTTTGGATGAGCCCAGGTAGACGTTTGTGATTTTACACCCCTTCACAGCTTGTCAAATACTAAGTTTTATATATAACTCTTGACATAAACTTGATATGCTAGAAAGATACCCAAGAGCCCTGTTACAGAGATGATAGATTTAAAATAGTTTTGATAGAGCTGATAACTCATCCTTTTTACTCTGGAAGCGAAGTAGGAAAAGAAAAGACAAAGTAAGCCAGAAGTTGCAAGATAGACTTGAAGAGTAACAGAGATAGAGGCAGATAAACAATAAAATAGATACACAACGTAAAGATATAGGATGAGAGAGAAAGAGGGGCATATTCGTTTCCTGAAAGAAAACTCCCCAACAAGCATTCAGTGAAGAAAGTAATTCATCTAAACACAATGGTGAAAGACACGAGTTTCCATCTTAATTCTACTTGCATTAATAGTAACTATGGGAATTGGCTAGTCTATTCCCAAAGTTACCATTAATGTAACTTGAATAGCTTTTATCCTGTCCTGTCCTTATTACAGGTTACTGACAGAGCCTGACTCAGCTGTGCTTGCTTGTTTACATAACGAATTCAATAAACTTCAGACGCAGAAAGCGGAAAATTGCTAGCAGATGAGATTTTCCTGTTCTGTCTTTTATCTTTTTTAATCCGATTCTCCCATTAGTATTCATTTTTTATAAGCAATCTCATTCCTCATGACCTTTTTTAAATCCTCTTCTTTTTGTACATCATTATCATCATCATCATCATCATGATTATCATCATCATCATTATCATCATCATCATCATCATGATTATCATCATCATCATTATCATCATCATCATCATGATTATCATCATCATCATTATCATCATCATCATTATCATCATGATTATCATCATCATGATTATCATCATCATCATTATCATCATCATTATCATCATCATTATCATCATCATCATTATCATCATCATTATCATCATCATTATCATCATGATTATCATCATCATCATTATCATCATCATTATCATCATCATCATTATCATCATCATTATCATCATCATCATTATCATCATCATTATCATCATCATTATCATCATCATTATCATCATCATCATTATCATCATCATTATCATCATCATTATCATCATCATTATCATCATCATCATTATCATCATGATTATCATCATCATCATTATCATCATCATTATCATCATCATTATCATCATGATTATCATCATCATCATTATCATCATCATTATCATCATCATCATTATCATCATCATCATCATCATCATGATTATCATCATCATCATTATCATCATCATCATCATCATGATTATCATCATCATCATTATCATCATCATCATCATCATGATTATCATCATCATCATTATCATCATCATCATCATCATCACTATCATCCTTACTTTCATCATCATCATCATCATCACTATCATCCTTACTTTCATCATCATCATCATCATCATCATCATCATCATCATCATCATCATCATCATCATCATCATCAATATCATCTTTACTTTCATCATTATTATCATCATCATCATCATCATCATCATCATCTTCTTCTTCTTCTTCTTCTTCTTCTTCTTCTTCTTCTTCTTCTTCTTCTTCTTCTTCTTCTTCTTCTATCCTATTCTTCCTCACCATTTAAAATATCATCGTTATGATCTGTTTGACGCCACCCCCCACTCTGCCTCCTCCCCTTTTCAACTGGTTTTGTGGCGTTGGTTCTCGTTTTCCCCATCATCCTCTTTCAGCGTATCACGAACGCGTCAAACTCGTTTGAGATACTAAAGTTTCTTTAGTCTAGCGGTCATCGATTGGAGGAGAGTCTTTCCAACTTCCATGTATTGTATAAAACCGCTAGGAAATCTGTCTTCTAGATCTAGTCTTTTCCACCAGAATAAAGCGCGACCTCTAAATCTCTATAGAATGACTCTTGGCGTCTAGGCTTTTGAGCTTTGGTCCTCATTTACCAAATGGTGTCTTTAGACAAACGTATGTTACTTAATACTGTTTCCTAGACTCGATTCTTTGTTTCGTCACACTCCAATCTCATTACGCATCAATGGTAGAGACTTTTTGGTTTTCCGTTTCGTGTTGTCCTCTCTTTGATATTTTGTGTTTATTTTTTTTTTTTTAATATGCTTTGATGTAAAGCGGCAAGAAGATAAGACAGCTCTCTTTGTGTTTTCCCGTTCTCAGTGGTTAAGCTAATCGAAGACTGTAAATGTCAGAAGCGATGCTCGGCCTTGTGCCTCTCTATAACTCTATAACATAAATGTTTACCACAAGATCTCGCTTTTTTTCCTCGTTTCTTGTGGAATCGTGGGGTGGGGGTGGGGGGTCATTATTCTTGTCTTAGTGTGTTTTGTTGTTGAGTATTTACTAAGGAAGAGTCTTGTTCTCTGGGAAGTTGCAGGTAAGCCAAGGAACATGCCGGAAGCTACGCTCAAACGATCAGGTGACTCTTCCATCTAGAGTTCAATAATTAACTCTAGTTCCAACCCGTTTCTCTTTCTCTCTTTCTGTCCTTCTATCTCTCTCTCTGTCTCTCCCTGTCCCTCTCCTTCTCTCACGATCCCTCTCTTTCTCTTTCTCTCTCTCTCTCTCTCTATCTATCTATCTCTATCTCTCTCTTTATCTCTCTCTATTTCTATCTCTACCTCTTTCTATCGCTCTCTATTTCTCTCTCTATCTTTCTCTATTTCTCTCTCTATCTCTTTCTATTTCTCTCTCTATCTCTTTTTATCTCTATCTCTCTATATCTATATCTCTCTATCTCTCTCTATTTCTCTCTTAATCTCTCTCTGTCTCTCTCTATCTCCTTTTATCTCTATCTCTCTCTATCTGTATCTCTCTCTCTCTATCTTCTTTTATCTTTATCTCTCTCTATCTTTATCTCTCTCCCCCTCTCTCTATCTCCTTTTATCTGTATCTCTCTCTCTCTGTTTCTCTCTCTCTCTCTCTCTCTCTGAGCCCGCCTCAGGGATAATGCGGTTTGTAATGACAAGCGTTCAAATTAAAGGCAAATAATGCAAGCCCCAGTTGCTGCTCAGTTTAAAAAAGCTGATGAAGATGGCCTGGAGGGGTTGCGAGTTGCGACCACCAGTTGGTTGAGGAATCAATGAGTTCCTTCTGTTGCTGCAGGCAGTAGCAGTAGTCGTCCTGCATTGTTGATCTTCCTAGAAATCTTTCTCCGTCCTTTACTGGGTGTTCCTCGAGGTCGTGTTTAACACTTCCCAATCATCTTCCCTTGGTTTTTTTTGAACTACACAACATTCTGCCGCGGATTTTGGGCTACAGCGAGTGCTGGTTTTAGATGAGAGAAGTAAATCTGTAATATTTTCTTAAGAAATTTGTAGTCATTGCTACAAAACTGAATATCAAATTAACTAACAAAAACTACAACACATAACATTAAAAATGGCTGAAAGCTTGAAAGAAATATGACTTGTGATGCTCAAGATTTACATTAGTTTGAGCCCGCCGTGCCTTCGCTGTCAGTGTACCGGAAACAGTTTGGAAAGAGTCGGATATGTACTCGGTTCAAATTAAGTCCAAAGGATTCAAGGGTATTTCTGTTAAGAGCACAGAGTGGCGCTCTAGCTGTTGAGTCGGACAAATGATAAATTTCTCTCCCTTTAATCAATGTTCAAAAATATGAGAGTGGACTGGAAATCTTTAGGCAAGAACATTGGACTTGTATCCGGTTGTCTAAGAGCCCATGTAATCGCGTTTCTCTGCTGCTATTGTTAGAATCAATGTCAAATTGTCTTCAGACAGCCATAAAACGAGCTTTATCTCCCTATGACCTAGATCCTCACAAGTAAATCTGATTTTGAATAGCAATCAAGCCATGTGAATGATAATGGTCCAGATTGTAGCTAGCTGGCCTATGCCAAATAATCTTTTTTTTTTCTTACCACGTCAACCAGAATAGGGCTCCAAAGATAAGTGCCCAAATTATGCTCAGGAGAATGCGGTATTTTCAGGAAACGACTTTCTTTTCTGTTCTGTTCCTTTTTTCTCCGATTTGAATGGAAGCCGAAAGGCAAGTGAGCCGAAGAGTTTCAGCTCGTGTCTGTTATAAGGAACGAGGTATCATGATGTGAACCGAAGAGTTTCAGCTCGTGTCTGTTATAAGGAACGAGGTATCATGATGTGAACCGAAGAGTTTCAGCTCGTGTCTGTTACGAGGAACGAGGTATCATGATCATTAAACACTTCATTTGGTACTCACGTCTTCGCTGGATCGAGGAGTTTGTCATATATATATAAATATATATATATATATATGTGTGTGTGTGTTTGCGTGTCTTCGGTATCTCGGTAGTCCATCTCTGGTTGAATTGAGAAGTTTGATCCACACGATTAGGAACTCTACCTTATCCATTCTCAAATATAAAGGGTGTCAGATAGCTCAGAGGGAAGAGCGCTGGATGGATATGTAAGAGAGCTTGGTTCAATTCGTGGCTGAGTCCCATCCAACCAACCCTCACCCTGGCTTGAGGGAAAACTGCCGTCTTGGTATAAGACTCCAAGGAGACCAAATCCTTATGAAAGAAGTAGCATTTGCTGATATGATTTATAATAGTCGTATAATATGAAGACCTGATAATTATATAATAAAGTCTAAGCCTGTTCCAAGGAAATGAATTAAAGACTCATTGTTTCCATGCGTAATCTTACTGGTAGTACTGAGTGAAGAATAATACCTGTATTTACCAGACCCTGTCTATACATGTGCCACGATATAGTAAACGTTTGATAATATGATGTTCTGAAAATACGCGCTGTTTGATTTTGATAAGGCAGGCAGCTAGAAAGTCAATATTCTTCTCAAAGCGGATTTGATATTGCCAAATTGTTGACACATTACAGCTCTCAAGACAGACGTTCTCAACACATAAATATGGCAACTAACTTTTAAAGTTTTTAGTCTTTTAACATCTCCTAAGTCAGTCTATCTCACTCACTTGGACAAACCTAAACGCAAATAAATTAAAAAAATAAATAAAATAAAGCACTCCCGTAAATCTGCTCGAAGGGTTGCACGATAAAAATCTGAAAGATAAACAAATAATTGAAATATGCGTTAACAAACATACACAATAAAAAGTGTAATGTAAATTATAATATTTGACACACATAAGCAAGCAAAGAGCAAAAGATTTTATTCGTACAAATACGACGATATCATAATGACAGACCGACAAATTACACAATATTTCTTGCGCCCAAATCCTCTGAGCTGAATGTCACTCATGTCACTCATGAGACATTGCAGGATGTTGATATGCATTTTCCGTAGCTTTTCAGAAGTCAAAATTTCCTACAATCATCAGTAATCTTCGAGATTTTAATTTTTTTGCATCTTATTAAATAGTAAGAAAAAGAGAAGTTTACACAATTTGTAACTTTTTTTTTTCCCCAGAATCAAAATTCAACATTCCAGTCAGAAAGACTTGTTTTAAGACATTATTTTCCTAGTTCACACAGTCGGAAGTAGATTCTCCTCAAAAGTTAAAAAAAAATCAGCTTCATTGATAATAGGAGCCTTTCAGTTACTCTGGCGCTTTTCCTTTTTTTTTTTTTTTTTTGTTTGGTGTTCTCTGTGTGTCGATGGATGATACTCACGGTGTTCTCTGTGTGTCGATGGATGATACTCACGGTGTTCTCTGTGTGTCGATGGATGATACTCACGGTGTTCTCTGTGTGTCGATGGATGATACTCACGTAGCGGAGGAGAATGAAAGGACGCCAGAGAATGGCAATATGTGGGAAGAGTAAATAGTTTGATTGTTTCTCCTGGCACGTCTAAAAAGCGAGACAGCAATTCCAAGTCATCGTACTTGTTTTCGTCTCTCACCCCCACAGTGGGACTGTGAAAGTCAAGAAAAGTGACAACGGTTAGGGGTTTTGGGTGTTGAAACAGAATAATTGACCAATTTTTTTTATTGGAATTATTGTTTTCCTATCATTTTTTTTTTCTGGTAGAGAGTATCGTCTACCGGTGTAAAAATATTATTGTTAAGATGTCTTTCATGGGAATAGGTTGTTTTTGTAAGAATATTTTAAGGATATCATTGTTTTGTAGATACACGTGATTAATGTAATAATTATAGTTTTACTCGTTTTGTTTTTTTTTAATTGAAATTGCCTCTAGAAATGATTGTACAATACTGTGGTTTAACTTGTTTGCGGAAAATGGTCTTTACTTTTATTACTTATATGAAACCTCTCGTCGAGATAAGCGTAACATTATTTATGATGACTGCTGTACTGCGTTAAGCAAGAAACAAGCTTTCGGTTTTATATGAAGATTTATGAAAGACTGCATCAAGTTTTCTTTTTTTTTTTTTATTTGAAAATAGACTAAGTTTATAATACCAAAGTAAGAGAACCTTCAAATAACTTTAGTTAAGGAGAGGTCGGAACATTTTTTATTTTTATTTTTCTAAAATTATTTTTATGTCCAGCACAGAAAGTTTGAATGTTGCTGAGCTATTCCAGTGAACGAGCCAACTCTAGAGGATCTTAATATTTCTTGTTGACTTTGAATGAATGCCTGTCACATTCTTGTCATTTGCATTCCTGGGGTTACCCGCAACTGTGTGAAGAGTAGGATAACATGTCAGCGCCTTCTGTTTGCGTTTCCCCGCCGGCGTCCTCGACCCTCGTTGATCACGTGATGAATGCAGGTGGCCTCGGTTCTGACGTACTTGATCACGTGAAGAACGACGCTGACTTCTGTTCTGACGTACTTGATCACGTGAAGAACAACGTAGGCCTCGGTTCTGACGTAGTCGATCACGTGAAGAACTACGCTGGTCTCGGTTCTGACGTAGTCGATCACGTGAAGAACTACACTGGCCTCGGTTCTGATGTAGTCGATCACGTGAAGAACTACGCTGGCCTCGGTTCTGACGTAGTCGATCACGTGAAGAACTACGCTGGTCTCGGTTCTGAAGTACTCCTTTTCTCGACCAACGCTATTAGCTTGGCACTTTGTTATCTCCTGAGTAGAATTGTGAGCATATATATATACATATATATATATATATATATATATATATATATATATATATATATATAT
This sequence comes from Elysia crispata, assembly GCA_033675545.1. Taxonomy (NCBI): domain Eukaryota; kingdom Metazoa; phylum Mollusca; class Gastropoda; family Plakobranchidae; genus Elysia; species Elysia crispata. The sequence continues at coordinate 133,413 of JAWDGP010000921.1, forward strand.
ATATATATATATATACATATATATATATATATATATATATACATATATATATGTATGTATGTATATAGTGCTTAGTTGTACATTAAATTGTAAAGGATCGTCATGATAAAGTACTGTTCCTTTATTGAGCCATCTTAGGCAAGATCTTTCATAAATATTTTTGTGGGACCATTTTATATGACTTATATGACGCACGGAAATAGGGCAGATACGGGTGGTTCTGATTAACCTAAAGACTTTTAGAACATTACGTTTACAGTGTTGCTTCATCATAAACATGTCAATTAACCATTAGTTCAAGGGGCAAACTAAGATCCCTAGTATTTTTCAAACGGTTTTTAAGCTTTTTATGAAACCATTGAATGAAGCAAGTAGATCACCACATACTTATTAGAGAAACACGAGGAAGTACCACTAATGATACTAACAAGACTTATATAAGTAGAGTATGATACATGGTCAATCAGATTGGACCCAATCATTTAAGGTTTTTGTTGATCGAGCCCTTCCTCTACAGATTTATCCTAAGAATGGTGGGGTGGCTTGAGGCACATCAGCTCGCAATTCGTTAGCTTACTTTTTCAACTGATTCTCATGTTTTGTTGCTGTTGTTTCCGTTAATTTCGTCGCTGGTCTTTTTGTTAGCGTTTTGTTGATTAATGTATTTTTGCGCATCTGAGTGTGCGAGAGTGTGTGTATGTGGTTTTTTTTTTTGTTTTTTTTTTTGTATGTTTTTTTTTTAATCTTTTTCTATGATAAGTGTTTTCGAATTCGCAAAAACACAAACATCGTAAAGTTTTTCATATGTATCCATTTCGGTAAGAGGGTGAAGAAAGGTTTATTGATCAGCAGACAGCTCTGTACACAGTAGCAGGCTACATGTGGCGCGGCTTGGTCTTTCCAATCGATGGTAGCCGATCTTTTAGTACCTGAAAACGAACGAGCAAATTGTGTTAATAAGACTGTACTCATCTCTAACCAATCGGATTTTTCAGTTGCATAAAGTCATTTCCTCTTTCATATACTGATCCGTTTAATGCCTGGTGTTTACTTTCGTCATCATACACGTAATTTGTCTTATAATTATACTTGAAGAGAGTAGATTTGTTTAAATAAAACTTTTCCTGCTGTGTTCAGAATACTTTGGAAAAAGCAATTTGTTTGGTAATTATGCTGATTGAATTTCTTTAGTTAAACATCAATTAATTTTTCATTTGTAATGTCATAAAGTGCAGAAATTTATAACATATTATGTTTTAGACAAAAAATTCGAAATTTTCTTTATTTTGTGTGAAGTGCTTTGCGACAAGATTCTTTAGTATAACTCATTCAATACAAGCTATCTGGGTGTAGAGAATTTGGCGTTAGATTTGTTAATAACGTCTGCAAGATTCAGGACAAAAAATGTTTGCCTTGTTTTGTACTATAATTTGTTTTTTAAACTCTTGTTCCGTCTAAAGTACATAAGCAAATGAATATGAACTGCCAGGAGGAACTCATATTGAAAGTATTTGATAAGAGAATAGCTCTTGTATTTATCGTCGCTATCATTGTGAAAGGATTTTCACAAGAAATGCAAACTTCCTCCACTTGGCGGCGTCAAGTCAAACCAGCTTTAACAATACTAAAGAGGGAAAGGTTTGGGCAAACACTGAACTTTGTCACCTTCAAAACATATATCAGAGATATTTCTCTCTCTCTCTCTCTCTCTCTCTCTCTCTCTCTCTCTCTCTCTCTCTCTCTCTCTCTCTCTCTCTCTCTCTCTCTCTCTCTCTCTCTCTCTCTCTCTCTCTCTCTCTCTCTCTCTCTCTTACTCTCTATGCCTCTTTCTCTCTTTGTAAATCGCCTTTGAAATCGCCAAAAATCCCATCCCATCTCCACATTATTTATCGAACTTGAATACTCTGTTAGTATTCAAAACTAGTGAAGAACTTTTTTTCTGATATTTTCCGGACGTTCTTATGTGGCTTAGACTGTGTCAGTCTTTTTCAGTTCTTGTCCATGTTTAGATTTTCTACTTTCATTGAGGAATCATTTATTTCTATCGTGTATGCTCGTACTCCGAATCCCCTCCCGGAAGATGCAGCGCCGCTGGATCCATAGTTCCAGAGCCTCTTAGAGCAAGCTCGGAGCTTTCAAGTTTTCGACTCGACTTGTGCTGCTCTTTTTAAACTTTAGTGTTCGAAATAGAGAACTTACTTGCTTGAAATTTTACTTTTAAAAATCAGGTTTCCGGTTTTTATTTTTCCTTCTGTATAAATTGGAATTTCAAACGATGAGAGGTTAATTCATTTTATTGATAACCTTAAGCCACTCATAACTGGAGGGTCACCCAGGTTCCAGCCAAATTTCTTAGATTTTGGTTATTGTTTCTATCTAATTAGCTCAAAGGCATCATGTTACGATGTTTAGTACTATTTTTCAGCGACGTTTACATTTTTTTTTTTTTGCGTTTTTGCAATCTATTGCATAATAAAAGAAGTATAATCTTTCATATTGTAGAATGACCATGAAGATATCAAAATCAGTTTTTGCAGAGAAAGCATCAGGAATGTAAGAAAACAACTTGAGCTAAGATGTGATTTTAAAAAGTTTTTTTAAAAGATTGAACCTGAAAAATTGACACTTTTGACTTATTTTGTTCTTTAAACATGTATGAGCCCCTTTAATTATACAATGTACAAATGAACGAAAAGGAAGTTTGCCATTTGGATATAGAGTTGGCATCTCACACAATGTCACGATAAAGTGCAGCTGTGAAGAAAACAGATAAATATCTAACGTTTTACGTCATGGCGTGTTGTGGGTGGTCTCCAGCTATTAACAAAATAAAACATTTATAAAACTCGTTTACTTGAAATGAACAGTCTCCGGCTTAACGAAAAGATCAAATTCTAAATTTAGTGTTGAAACAAGAACAGTCTGATGAAATATGTACTTGTAAAGATAAGAATCAAAAGGCCTCTTACATATTTCGGTCTTCAAAATACCACACATAATGGTCACGCTCATTTGATAAACGCCTAACTCGTTTTTACCTGTTTCGAGTTATGCAAAAAAAATTGTTTTCATTATAAAGCAAATGTATTATTAATGATATTATTTGAAATAAATCGAATATTTAGTTTTTGCCGCTGAAACAAAATGAAGGAATCAATATGTAGTATACTAAAATTGTATGAACAAAAATGATCATAAAAAATTGCGCTAGGCAGTTATCGAATGAGCGTGACGATATTGGTAAATCATACAATATATACAACAGTTATTCTCGTTGCACGGACGTACTGATGAAAGTTAACTTTCCAAATATCGGAGCCTGATGCCTTAAGCATATGTTACAACTCATCACATTATTCACACCGATTTATTAATACCAGCCTGGTGGATGGACACTGGAATTTTCTATAGCAACCACCACAGGAAACGAAAGCTCTGAAGTTGCTCTTTCTGAACATCCTTAATATCTTCCACACTGGTATGTGGACACTGAAATTTTACAGAGCAACCATCACAGGAATCGAAAGCGTCGAAGTTGCTCTTTCTGAACACCCTTCATATCTTTCACACTGGTATGTGGACACTGGAATTTTACAGAGCAACCATCACAGGAAATGAAAGCTCCAAAGTTGCGCCTACGGTGGACTGGGCATATAAAACTTCTCAATCAATCAATCAATCAATTAGTCAATCATAAAGATTTCTTTCTAATACACCATCGCAACGTTCAAGCTTGCGGGCGTTTTCAGAACATTGGTTTTTTACCTCATATTTTTTCACACTTTTGGTCATGGTTCGGTCAAATAAGGGAGATCATGCTAGTCCACTGCTGTAGTAAAGACCAAGCATGGTCTAGAGGGATGAGAACTACGGGAAAAAGTCATTTTGAGCCACAAGTGACTTTCTTTACAGTTTCTCGAGTGAATAATTGGGTGACTGATCAACTATCTTTCAGAACGCAGATGTCTCTGTCTATGAAGGTCAGCTCTAAACCCAGCACTGGCAACTCTCTAAGTTCGTTCCCGAGTCCACTAAATACTGGGACATCTGAAGATATATGGTCTGTTAGCAACACGATTTTCTTTCTTACTGAAGTAAACTGAAGCGTTTATTTTTCTGGTTGCTTGCAAGTTGAGATGGACTTGGAGCTCGTCAGAATATATTCAGTTGTTATTTCTTCTTAGTCTATGACAAAGCTATTGTTTTGTTTGATTTTTTTTTTTGTTTTTTTTTTTGTTTTTTTTTTTTGGGGGGGGGGGGCGGGGTTGTTTTGTTATTAATATAACTTATCATGACGGTTGGAAACTTTACGAGAAAGCAAAAAGAAAAAGAGATAAACATTATTTTGATAAATAAATGCAAGTAAAAAAGATACAACAGTTAAACTTGAAAGAAAAATTGTTCGCTTTAAAAGGCTACAATATATTGATTTCCATAAACTAACACACACTTATATGGCAATGGGCTAAAAAGAAATATTTAATATGTTTACCCTAAAAGTCTAGCACGGATAATAGCGGCGCTTTTCAAATTATCTACAAGTTAGCCAGAGAGAAAACGGTTTAAAAACCAGCAATCCAGCAGTGAGACCAGGCAGGCGGAAAAACGGCGAACATGGAGAAGATACCATGTTAGTTAGACCTGAGGTTTCAGACATTTTTCTTTTTCTTTTTCTTTTCCAGTCGATGTGAGCAGCTAGGAAATGGATTCTGCAGGTCAGTCGGTCTGGGTCAAGACAGATCGCTCTGAAAAGTGAAAGGAAAAGTAAATAACGAAAACATAATAACTGTCAAATTGGTGGAAACTTATGAAGAGCCGACAATTTCTGGGTAAACAGAAGTCGATTTAGATTTTCAGCAATTTTGTCATTACAGCATAGCACAAAACGCTGTTCGTTATCCTACAATTGTTCTCAGAGGTTAAGAGATCTTGGAACAGACGGGAACAAACAAGCCGAGGCGATTAGAGAGACTGAAAATCAGTCAGAATTATGCATAGATGGAGAGAAATAAAATATTAAATATTAATGTTGATAGACTAAACGAGAAGCACGAAAAACATGACAACGAGAATTTCTTTTATTTATTTTAAGCAACAAAAACTGCAGTTTTCCTAAATAGATTCCGGCACAGCATGCTCTTTTTGTTTGTCTTTTTTTTTTTTTTTATTCGAAAACATAACTTTGCGCAAAGGTGAAAGTTAAAAGGAAAACCGAAAAAAAAAAAATCGAAATTAGAGCTAAGATCGGAAACCTGAGAATGGTGCAAAGAGCAACAGGCCCAGACAGAAACGCTCTTGTGTCTGCGCCGGAAATCAAACGACAACAGGAAAGGAGCCAGACAGCGGTAGCAGGTCTCCAAGTGCTGCCGTCATAGACCGCAACTTCATCATCATAGCGCCATCTGTCACCCTGTAATAGGCACAGCTCGGCTGCTAATCGCATCCACCCTGCTCTTTCCTTTAGCTCTGATTAGCGTGCATTTCCATAATGATATTATACAGACATAGAGATATTTAAACGGACTGGAAGGCTGGCACTCTCTTGCTAACCGTCGACCATGTCCGAAAATAGGGTCGTATGCTAATGATGTGATTTGCACCTAAATGGTGTCGGAAATTACAATTGGATATCGAGTATAATATATGCCTTAAAAATATTTAAATCAAAGACGAAAGCTGGCTGGCTTAATGGGCGGGTTTAAATATAACAACATTGATTAAATAAAAAGGTAGACACGTTTTTGAGACATTTGGTAGAAAGCAGGGAGCACAGTTCACTCTCACTAGGTCTATATTTGTGAAGGTCAGTAACTATATCTGTGTGGAGGTAGAACTGAGAGGAAAAAGTTCTCTCACGCAGAGATAACGGATAAAGAGATTAAAATCCTACCATTGAGGTAAATGGATTTGAGCCGCAACACTTAGTTGTGACCATCTTTTTACATATACTAGAAAGTAATACTTATCTAATTTTGGGTAAAACCAAGTACAGCTGAATAATTATACAATCAGCTCTGAGCATGGAGAAGATTCTACAGAAAACAATCTGTCAATAACTGAAAACAGCCGTGACGTCACTTCCCCTTAACGACTCTCAGCTACTGGTTCCAAACAGTTTATGGTTTAGAATCCTTCAACCGCAAAGTTAGCTCGACTATAATCATTCAAGAACATAGAGGACTTAAAAAAAATGTTTTCTCATTGTGTGTTTGCATTTCCTGGTCGTGGAATCAGGGGCGATTCAGGCCGATTGCTGTTACGTGTGTGTGTGTGTGGGGGGGGGCAAAGGGGAAAAAAATTAGAACAGGGAGAGGAAGAGGTAGGAGTGGAGAGACTTAACGACAGGTCAGACGTGTTCAATGCACTCGTCCTTTCAATCATTATGAAGTATTAAATCACGAGAAGAGGATTTGATACGGTTTTTTGTTCCATTGCAAAAAAAAAAAAAAAGTTCTCACACTGATCGTCGATCCGTATTTCCTTAATCCCCGAGGTCTTCCCTTCCCTGGTTATTGTTCTGTGTTCCCATCCGGTCCGTTGCTGGATATCCTCCAAAAAAGTTGCCTTTAGATATATTGCTCTCTCTCT
>JAWDGP010000921.1:145000-155000 GCA_033675545.1 Elysia crispata
AGTAGTAGTAGTAGTAGGAGGAGGAGGAGGAGGAGGAGGAGGAGCAGTAGTAGTAGTAGTAGTAGTAGTAGTAGTAGTAGTAGTAGTAGTAGTAGTAGTAGTAGTAGTAGTAGTAGTAGTAGTAGTAGTAGTAGTAGTATTATTATTATTATTATTATTATTATTATTATTATTATTATTATTATTATTATTATTATTATTATCATTATTATTCTTTTTATTATTATTATTATTATTATTATTATTATTATTATTATTATTATTATTATTATTGTTATTGTTATTGTTATTGTTATTGTTATTATTATTATTATTATTATTATTATTATTATTATTATTATTATTATTATTATTATTATTATTATTATTATTATTATTATTATTATTATTATTATTATTATTATTATTATTATTATTATTATTATTATTATTATTATTATTATTATTATTATTATTATTATTATTATTATTATTATTATTATTATTATTATTATTATTATTATTATTATTATTATTATTATTGTTATTATTATTATTGTTATTATTGTTATTATTATTATCGTTATTATGATTATTATTGTTATTATTATTATTATTATTATTATTATTATTATTATTATTATTATTGTTGTTATTATTATTATTGTTATTATTATTATCGTTATTATTATTATTATTGTTATTATTATTATTATTATTATTATTATTATTACAAGCTGAAAACTCCATTCCACGATGGGGACCGTGGAGTCAGTTTGCCGAGACCGGGGTGACTGTGTATTGAAGAAGCTTATGAATGGTCTTGATATGTATCGTTTTACTTATATGATCCTATCTATCTTTACTTAAAATCTGTGGACATCTCGATAGTTCTCATTAGAAACACAAAATCTTGATCTAGTGCTAAAATACTTTTGAAATTCGTAGCCTTAAACTAAAATCTAGATCTATCTGTTTGTGACAAGGTGCCGTTGATCCTGAATCATTAAATAATTTAATTACAGTAATTTTTAGTCCAATAATAAATCGATAATCACATATTGTGCTCCACAAAATTCGATCACAATCATGTTGTCTCCACATCACCACTTCGAGACGCTCTTGACATCACAAGCTTCCTTGTTCTCCTAAAATTATGGACACAATTCTCAGGGCGAAACTCTGAGGGTAAAACACCCAAGTTCAATTTAGCCATATTAATACACTGTCAGTACTGTAAGCAGTGAGAAGGAAAGAATAAAGAAGAGGGAGATGGATGAAAAAAGCATCATTATGTATATTGAATAAAGAAATAATTGGTCTAATATTCTGATGAGTTCATATTTCATCGATCAATAAACCCAAAGTATTCAATTTATTTTCAATCTTGTGAAGCTGTCGCCATTACTCACTAAGGGACCGCGCTGTTTCTAAACCGCTCAGGTCGTGAGCGTTATTGATAGGAGAGGATGGAGAAGTAGGCCGAACTGAAAATAATAAGTTATAGCCCATCAGCATTTACCGTGAGAGATGCTTTTTCTATTGCAATGTTGTTGTTTTTTGTCGATGTTTTTTTTTTTTTTTTTTTTTTTTTGGGGGGGGGGGGGGGGGGTTGTTTTGCTTTGAATGTTATTTTTTAACTTGGCTGGTCGGTTATTGGAATTGTTGAGAGTCTTTCTATTAATCATATTTTTTTAGTTTTCTCATTGACTCTAAATGTGTTGCTGTTTCTTTTGATAAACCTTTTTTTTTTCTCTCCAGTAAGAAGGAAATGATAGATTTCTCGATATCTATTATTGTTGTAATTCTGAAATTCAAACTGGAAACAGAGAATTCTTCTCAGGGCTCGATGAGGTCAGCTTCCTAAATATGATCAGACGTGTTATACCCTTGTATCCGTTCAGGTGGTTCATAATAACCACATGGACACCAAACTAAAGCATTACAGTCATAAAACATGGTTTTAAAAGTGGTTTTAAATCATAGACAAAGTGAACTTAATTGAGAAGAAGTGTTGTTGTGTGTCCCGTTTTTAGATCAGTGTGGGAAAATACTGGGCCTTACAACACTAATAAAGCATATAGATCTAAGTGATTAAAGCTAGGAGAAACGAAGATAAGCCATAATTTTCAGAGGTAGGTTAATGATAACTATTTTGAAGATTTGAGATTACACTGATTGGATAGTTTTACATACCCTAAGTATGGCGTATTTCTGTCAGGCCACGGTTGGAGCTTTATAGATTAGATCCGATTTTAAGACCAGCTAACCTTGACGAAGATTTAAACCAGAATCATCTTATATGTAGAGCCCGGCTCCAGCACTGAGCTCTGTTGCGCCACCTGTAGGAGACTGATTTATTGTTAGCTATTGACACTTCGGATAAAAGGCTCGTTTTTTCCTATCGGAATGGTATAATGAGTCAAGGTTTGCGATCGGCTGAGTTATTGTTAGCTATTGACACTTCGGATAAAAGGCTCGTTTTTTCCTATCGGAATGGTATAATGAGTCAAGGTTTGCGATCGGCTGAATTATTGTAAGCTATTGACACTTGGGATAAAAGGCTTGTTTTTTCCTATCGGAATGGTATAATGAGTCAAGGTTTGCGATCGGCTGAGTTATTGTTAGCTATTGACACTTCGGATAAAAGGCTCGTTTTTTCCTATCGGAATGGTATAATGAGTCAAGGTTTGCGATCGGCTGAGTTATTGTTAGCTATTGACACTTCGGATAAAAGGCTCGTTTTTTCCTATCGGAATGGTATAATGAGTCAAGGTTTGCGATCGGCTGAATTATTGTAAGCTATTGACACTTGGGATATAAGGCTCATTTTTCCTGTCGGAATGGTATACTGAGTTAAGGTTTTCGATCGGCTGAATTATTGTTAGCTAATGACACTTCGGATATAAGGCTCGTTTTTTCGTGTTGGAATGTTATACTGAATCGAGGTTTGTGATCGGCTGAATTATTGTTAGCTAATGACACTTCGGATAAAAGGCTCGTTTTTTCCTGTCGGAATGGTATACGGAATCAAGGTTTGTGATCGGCTGAATTATTGTTCGCTAATGACACTTCGGATAAAAGGCTCGTTTTTTCCTGTCAGAATGGTATACGGAATCAAGGTTTGTGATCGGCTGAATTATTGTTCGCTAATGACACTTCGGATAAAAGGCTCGTTTTTTCCAGTCGGAATGGTATACGGAATCAAGGTTTGTGATCGGCTGAATTATTGTTAGCTAATGACACTTCGGATAAAAGGCTCGTTTTTTCCTGTTGGAATGTTATACTGAATCGAGGTTTGTGATCGGCTGAATTATTGTTAGCTAATGACACTTCGGATAAAAGGCTCGTTTTTTCCTGTCGGAATGGTATACGGAATCAAGGTTTGTGATCGGCTGAATTATTGTTAGCTAATGACACTTCGGATAAAAGGCTCGTTTTTTCCTGTCAGAATGGTATACGGAATCAAGGTTTGTGATCGGCTGAATTATTGTTCGCTAATGACACTTCGAATAAAAGGCTCGTCTTTTCCTGTCGAAATGGTATACGGAATCAAGGTTTGTGATCGGCTGAATTATTGTTAGCTAATGACACTTCGGATAAAAGGCTCGTTTTTTCCTGTCGGAATGGTATACTGAGTTAAGGTTTTCGATCGGCTGAATTATTGTTAGCTAATGACACTTCGGATATAAGGCTCGTTTTTTCCTGTTGGAATGTTATACTGAATCGAGGTTTGTGATCGGCTGATTTATTGTTAGCTAATGACACTTCGGATAAAAGGCTCGTTTTTTCCTGTCGGAATGGTGTACGGAATCAAGGTTTGTGATCGGGCCTAGCCATAGCCTCTGTCGCCAAATAATCATCCATGCCCTCTGCAGGGCTTATCTCCCATCTCTAGGGACCGAGTTCCGGGGACAAACCAATTCTTTCCGAAAATAATGACGCCATTCGTAAGCCTATTGAAAGTTGATTGTCCGTGGCCGGAGAGAGGAGAATTTTAATTCAGGCGTATGAGATGGGATCATTCAGGAGGAGATTACTGCGATTTCCTCTCGGTAGTCGCCCTTTTTTTAGGGTTCCTTGGATGACCTTGATCCAGGCGGGCAAGTGATGTCATTTTCAAGGTGAAGGTCGAGTCTGTTGAAGGCGACGGATTATGCCTTGTGAAACGGAAATTATGAGATCGATGCAAAAACAGTTGATTTAATTTGCAATCATAATGATGGAGGTTTCTGGTATTGACATTAAGACTCTCGGGATCTATAAAAAAGTTAACTGCTAATTTGATTCATCGCATGTCTGTGAAATTAAATTAACTCAGCAGAACGTTTTAAATATTTGCATCAATTACTATATTACATATCGATGGCTTAATTAACACTTATAAATAAACAGTAATAAATTGTAAATTCAGATCTTGCGAAAGAACTGGATGTGTAGATTTTGTATAAAAAATAAAGTTCGCCTGCATTGATTGCTGCAAATTTTTTGCTTTGTTTTTTAAGAATGTCATTAAATAGTAACCATCAATGACAACTGCCAGATTTAACAAAGATCTGCTGAGACAGAAGTGTCAAAATTCTGAGAAGACATCGAAATCATGTCACGGAACAACTGTTGGAGCAGAGTCTCTCAAGACAAGAATAGATGCTAATGGTCATTATACTGAACAGTTTCAGAAATGTCAAGTCTCCTTTAGTGACTTTTCAACTTATGTTGTGTTTGCTGTGCTTATTTTTTTCCTCTAATTATCTGGGGTTCTTCTCACTGCTGCTGATATTGTCAGAAGTGAGGTTGCAGATGGTGGTGGCTTGAAGTGAATAGCGGTAACTCTAAGGGAGTCGTTATAAACGTGATCCTTGTTTCATAAACTAAATGTTGAGATTTTGCTCTGCTCGCTTTATTGAACTCTGTTTATAAATTTGTACAGTAACATGCTCAAGGGGAGTCGTTATAAACGTGTATCCTTGTTTCATAAACTAAATGTTGAGATTTTGCTCTGCTCGCTTTATTGAACTCCGTTTATAAATTTGTACAGTAACATGCTCAAGGGGAGTCGTTATAAACGTGTATCCTTGTATCATAAACTAAATGTTGAGATTTTGCTCTGCTCGCTTTATTGAACTCCGTTTATAAATTTGTACAGTAACATGCTCAAGGGGAGTCGTTATAAACGTGTATCCTTGTATCATAAACTAAATGTTGAGATTTTGCTCTGCTCGCTTTATTGAACTCCGTTTATAAATTTGTACAGTAACACGCTCTAGGGGAGTCGTTATAAACGTGTATCCTTGTTTCATAAACTAAATGTTGAGATTTTGCTCTGCTCGCTTTATTGAACTCCGTTTATAAATTTGTACAGTAACACGAGGTCGGTGCAACATCTCCACATTGTGGAAAAAAATAGTCTCGTCATGTGTTCTCTAATCAGTTTGTTGTAATTGTGTTGTTATTTTTGTTGTTGTTGTTGTTGCTGTTGTTTTTAGTTCTTATTGTAGTTGGCTCCAATCATTGATACCAGCCATGCCATCATGAATCAAGCATTATGTCTGCACTCTAAGCGCTCGCGGTAAGCAGAATTTCGTCCCAAGTACCGTTAACAAACGTTTTGTTCAGAAGAACAAGTCAGTGCTAACTTTGTCGAGGAATAAAGAGCACTTACTTGTGTCCGGAACACAACAGTTTCATGAACACTGCTAATTGTGCTCAAGGTCTATGGCCACCATGTTACACCCGACAACAGCGTGATGATAAACTGTTGCTACAGCTAATCTTTTGCCAGGATCGATTCACACACTTGATTTCCCCGGCGTCGACGTTTCTTCTTACGTTGAACATGAAAATCCATTTACGGGTCAACTAAACTCTTGTACTACATTTTGTGGGGACAAATGGGAATATATATTTGTGTATATATATATATATATATATATATATATATATATATATATATGTGTGTGTGTGTGTGTGTGTGTTAATATATTAAAACATATAAATCTTATAAGTAATTTAAGTTTATAGAAAACATTGAGAGCTATAGAGACAGATGTAAAACCAAATAACCAAATAAAAGGAGACATTAGATAGATAGATAGTTGGATTGATTGATAAATTAATGGAAAAAGAGGTAAATAGAAAAATATATAAAGATAGATGGCAGATATTCAGATCCAGAGGGGAAAAGATCGATAGATAGAAAAATAGAAAGATAGAGAGATGAATAGATAGATAGGTAGATAGAAAGATAAATAGATAGATAGATAGATAGATAGATAGATAGAAAAATAGAAAGATAGAGAGATAAATAGATCGATTGGTAGATAGAAAGATAGATAGAGAGAGAGAGAGATAGATAGATAGATAGATAGATAGAAAAATAGAAAGATAGAGAGATAAATAGATCGATTGGTAGATAGAAAGAAAGATAGATAGATAGAGAGATAGATAGATAGATAGATAGATAGATAGATAGATAGATAGATAGATAGATAGATAGATAGGTAGATAGAAAGATATTTATATAGATTATTTTTCTTGACAAGATAAAAAGTGTAATAAAGAATGAACTAAATAGGAGCCAGCTTTACTGTTTGTAAACTGTATTGCTTTTTTGAATGAATAAGTTATTATCTGCTGTTTAGGCATGGTAAAAAACAAAAAGGAAAGACACGCATTAAGACAACCATTGAACGGTAGAACAACTTTGAATATCTGTATATATTGATGCTGAAAAGCTTTTGATTAAACGCTGAGAGGAAGATAATGTCTGGTTCACAGATTTGGTTGCAAAACTATGTGCATATCGATTGTGAACATGTATTTATGCTTTGTTGGGATGAGATATTAGGAAAGAAGGGGAGTTTCTGGAGACTGTGGTAGCTTTTAGAGCAGACAATGAATAAGAGATGAAGGTCTGCCCTATTCACAGGCTAAAACAACACATATAATGATGGTGACCTGTGTTATAGGTCTGCCCTGAAACACAATAAAAGATCACTCGTAATAATGACGACCTCTATGATAGGTTTACGATGTAAACAAAACTCGTGATAATGATGACTTCTGTGATAGGTTTGCGATGTAAACATGGTAAAACAAATCTTGTGATGATAATGACGACCTCTATGATAGGTCTGCCATGTAAACATGCTAAAAAAACACTCGTGATAATGATGACTTCTATGATAGGTTTGCGATGTAAACATGGTAAAACAAAACTTGTGATAATAATGATGACCTCTGTAATATTATGTCTGCGATGTAAGCATGCTAAAAAATCACTCGTGACATTAATGATGACCTTATTTTAGGTCTGCCCTGCAAACGTACTAAAACAACACTCGTGATAATAAATGATGACCTATGTAATATGTCTGTGACGTAAACATGCTAAAACAACACTTGTGATAATAATGATAACCTTTGTGATATGTCTGTACTGGAAAAATACTAAAACAACTCTTGTGATAATAATGATGTGTGATATTTCTGTAATATAAACATGCTAAAACAACTCTTGAGATAATAATGATGACATTTGGGATATTTTCGCGATACAAACATGCTAAAACAACATCCTTAACAATGATAACCTCAGTAGTGCAGATGTGTGCGTGGGAGGGTGAGCAAACTGTTGTCTTGCGTGACAAAATGGTTCCCCCGCCAGACACACGGGAAGTGATTATCATCACGAACATCTTCGGCCCGAAGTGCTCAAGTCAGGAAGCCGCATGTGGGCAAAATTCACATTAACAACTTGAAACACTGGAGGCTTTTTTGTTATTATTTTCTCTTTGGTACTTTTCTTTGTATTTTTTTTTAATGAAGGAAAATGTGCGAAGTATTGATCAAGGGGAAAATTGTTGACTCTTTTGTTACTTTTGTTGATGAATTTTTTCTCATCTTTTGGTTTTATTGTTTTAGTTCTTCTTTCTACTTTGACCGTGTTGAGGAATGGTCCATAGAGCAGCAGTTAGTTGGCAGCACAAGAGGAGTAAACACAACATGTAGAAAGAATGAGAGGGTCACTGGTACGGATGAACAGGCAATAGTGGAAAGAGTAAAAAAAAAAACAGACGGATAAATAGACAATAGTGGAAAGAGTAAAAAGAAACAGATGGATAGATAGACAATAGTGGAAAGAGTAAAAAGAAACAGACGGATAAACAGACAATAGTGGAAAGAAACAGAAGGATCAGAAGGATAAACAGACAATAGTAGAAAGAGTAGAAAGAAGCAGACGGATTAACGGACAATAGTGCAATGAGTGGAAAGAAACTGATCGATAAACATAATAGTAGGAACAAAGAAACAGATAGATGAACGTATAATGGAGAAACAAACCAACTAACAGACTATATATTCAAATAAAGGTCCTGACAGAGAAAATGCAGTTATAAATGTAAGGAAGAAATGTGTGTGTTAATGATGGGTATAGTCTGATTAGATTGTACAGAAGACAAGGAGGACAAACGGTGGAAAATAATGATCAATGAATGAAGCTACGTTGTTTCGTTTGGATAATTCCTTTTTGCGCTTAACTTCACAAAATGCTCGAGGTGTTTAGAAATATCTCAAGACTAGTTTTCGCCGTTTTACACTGTTTAAGCTTGGTTGTTGTTTTTTTTTTTGTTTTGTTTTATTTTCTATTTCTACTTGGATGCCTTTATACAGTTCTCGATAAAGTTTCACAGTTTTGGTTAAGATAACTTCTTCAACTTGTAGCTTTCGGTTATGATTTTCACTAATGCGAACATCTGAAAACCTAGTCAAGAAGAAAAAGAGAGAGAGAGAGAGAGAGAGAGAGAGAGAGAGAGAGAGAGAGAGAGAGAGAGAGAGAGAGAGAGAGAGAGAGAGAGAGAGAGAGAGAGAGAGAGAGAGAGAGAGAGAGAGAGAGAGAGAGAGAGAGAGAGAAGGCAGAGCCATAGATATGATATAGTGACACAGGCAAAACGAGTCCAATGCAAATAGATTTTACGGCTTTTATTGGTTTCAGAGTTGGTCCAGGAAGTGTTAATTCCGCAGACCAAAGAACCGGTTTTTTTGTGATTGCCTCCCATTGAGTCCACACTTTATGTGTGTGTGTATGGGTATGTTTGCACAGCTATGAGTTCTCACAGAATTCAAGCTGTCCATAGCCATCCCTGTAAAGCTATCTGATCGCCCAGATTCAGAACACCGTCAAATCTCTTTCTCGTTGTCTTTACATCGAGCTAAGTCTTCGGTTCTCGGCTGTCCAGTCAGATATGAATCTCAGAGGAATCTCCCAGCACGACATCGTTAAGTCAAGATGTTTTCATTATCAAAGTGTGCTTTAATAAGCGTGGTTAGAGACGTATCTTTCTTAGGGCATTGTTTTGGGCACGAACGTTGGGAAAACCACGGACATTACGATAATCAGGGTCTTGTTTCAGATGATATCCTGTCCACAAAACATAGATCCCCTATCGTTGGTAGAAATCATTTTCAGAGAAACACGGGCACGCCTCTCAACCAATGCCCAAAGCCTGGGTACAGGGAAAAAGGCTACCAGGATCGTCCTTTTATTTAACATTTCTTCTCTCCAAACAAAAGATAGAGCCGGTCTTGTATCCAGATTTCTTATAAACAATCCTGAAAACCAGAGAAATACGTGGTACCAATACGCTGACGGAATAAATGAGTAGTACTTATAACTCAGAAAAAAATATTGCTGAGCATTGTTTTTTTCTTTTTTTCTTTTTGTTTGCAAAGATATTAGAAAAGGGAGCATATGGTGTTGATTCAAGCTAAAGATTCTCTTGTGTGACCAGAGAGTCGAACATACAACAGAGACAGGCAGGCAGCACGCGCTATAATGAAGACCCTTTCACGTTACTTCTTTAAAACTGGTCGCCGGGAATTGGAGTCTTTGTAGCTCACTCACTATTTGTCCTTAATGCTGATAGGACGTTGGCATTGAGATTATCAGCTCAACATTATTATTATTATTATTATTATTATTATTATTATTATTATTATTATTATTATTATTATTATTATT
>JAWDGP010000921.1:160000-197500 GCA_033675545.1 Elysia crispata
CTTACCCACCCCCAACCCCAACCCCATTTTCTGATTCCCTTTATTCGTTAAAAAGAAAAAAAATCGATGGAATAAGAGTCGTGGAAACTTTTACAATGCGAATATAAAATCGAAGAAAACCCGTTCAAAACACCCCCGCCCTACTCCCCCCTCCCCCACCCCTTCCTTGATTTTGATATTTCGCTTGTTAGATCTCTTCATCCGATACCAAACAAACATGGCACTGTATACTTCGCTCTCATCAATCCCATTGTTTTTCTCTAGTGGTAAATACACACTGTAAAAAATATATGGCTTTTTGTGCATTAAAAAGAGCGTGAGCCAACACACACACACACACACACACGCACCCAACTCAGAGCAAGTCACTGACAGCGAGTCTGACACACATTAAATCACCAAGCGACACAGGGTCGATGGAGCTCGGTGAAACTTATTATTGTTCCAATCTCTAGTAACACACACTACTGTTCTAACTTAAGCCTCGTGACAGCTATAAATAGATAATCAGGGAAATAGAGACTAACTCTCTATAATCAGTGGCAAATTACAATATGATACTATGAACTCCCTGTGCTATATCCTTGATGTCGAAGTATTCTGATTAGCCCAACATAATTGTAAGAGAGGTTTCCCTGTGTTTGTTTGGACTTGGTGCTGCCCCAGACGTCCTGTGACGTAACGAATGTCCCATGCCACTCTCCTGATGTCACCACAGACCTACAATTGATGTCAGTTTATGACACATACCCGCATTAGATATTGCACTATACAAAAACTTCTGGTGTGCAGAAATGGTTCAGACTTAGGACTGGACTGTATTTGGAAAAGGACGTGAAAAGAGTTCATCTTCTGTTGCTGAAGATCCTTATCTTGAAACAGTCTTTATCAACCATCTTTTTTTTCCCTCCTCAATCTTCTTTGTTGATTTTCATTCTCTGTGTCTTTATCCCTTGAGCCGTGTAAATATGGTCCGCTCTTTGCTCAGAAACTCCGAGCGTCTTCGACATTTTTCTTCTTCAAAATTTAAAAAAAAAGGAACTTAAATAAGGAAATAAAGAGTATCCATTCTTTAGAAGAAATTCACGTTTTATGTCATTATTTTTTTCCTTTTTTCCTTAAGATAGTAAATAACGGTAGAAGACAGAACTTTCCGCTCTATGAACAATGTGAACAGTTGGTGGACGTCCGTCTGTTTAGCTCTTCATCTCTCGACCGAAGCTTGGAGGAAACTCCTGGAATGCGGGTTTATTTTTTGTTCCTTCATGTAGAATGGAGGTGGGAGGGCTTACCACGGACCCACGTCGGACCATTCTACTGTAAAGAGACATTTATATGTAGATTTCTCGGAATGACAGTCTCAGAAAGAGACAGGGCAATCTTTATTTCTCTCTCCAGCGGAAATTCCGCCGAGCAGTCAGTGGGAGGAGAAGTCTGTGTCGCTTTTTAATTCGATTCTCGGACAGAAAATCCAGCTTTTTCATAGTCGCGTGTATCGATTGGGCGCAGTGTCATCTGGAGCTGCACAAAGCGGAAGGAATTGCTCCAACTGCCAAGGCAGGGGGGGATGCCGGAACATTTCAGGTGGTTTTTATTGTTGTCTCTAGGAGGTTACTCTCCTGTAAACAATACATTTCTTGGCGCTAACTTTTACTTGTTACTCGATTTTTTTTCTTTATTTCTTTATTTCTTTTTTTTAAATTAATTAATTGATTTATTTTTGTATTTATTTGGGGATTTATTTTGTTGTTGTTGTTGTTTATAAAAAGGCGACTGAACTTATAAAAACTGTTTTTTAACAGAATCCGCTTGTAATTGTTTCCTCTGCTTCTTCCTCCACCTCTTTCTCTTCCTCATCCTCTTCCTTCTCCTCTTTTTCCTTCTCTTCGATTTATTGTTGTTATTGTTATTGTTGTTGCTATTGTCGTTGTTGTTGTTTTTGTTGTTGTTGTTGTTGTTGTTGTTGTTGTTCTTCTTCTTCTTCTTCTTCTTCTTCTTCTTCTTCTTCTTCTTCTTCTTCTTCTTCTTCTTCTTCTTCTTCTTTTTCTCGTTTCGTTCCTTTTTTTTCTTCCTCCTTGAATGTGTAAAACACGTTTAGCTTGGATAGACTGTCATGTCTGTCATCGGGTGTAATGGCTAATGGTTATCTCTAAAGTAGGTTAACGTCACTTGAAAAAAAAATCTCTTTCAAAGTGCAAAGCCATTTAGAGAACTTCATATGCAAATAAAAATGTATTCGTTTTTCAAAAATTCCGTGTCTGTAGGAAAAAACCGTTTTGCATCAGAATTATTTCATCGCCTGAACTTGGAAAAATAAAGTATTCATAACTTCATTTTCCTGAACGACACATAACTGTTGGTTCGAAACACTCTATAGCTGCCGCCTCATGATCAGCACGAGTGACCCAGATGTATTGAACAAATAAAATGACTTAAAACAGTCTTGCCCCGAATTAGCGTCATGTATCGTAAAGAATAAGTTACTACTTATTTAAAACTTTGCGGCCTAATCCAAGTAAAGTTGTAAAAACTGGCTTCTTTTTGTTCTCAGATTTTCTTAGAGCCAGTACACTTAAAATGTTTTGCCTTCTTGAATTGCGTGTTTTCCACAGCGCTGACCTATGATCAATATTGCTTGCCATAAATGACTTGCCTTGAGACATGTGACGAGTGCCCGACTCTGGGTTTAGCCATGACTCAATCTCTAGATGAGCCGAGTTCAGGGCCTCGTTTCATCAAGTCGGATTGTGCAGTATTTATTTGGTTAGAAAAGGCAGCGGAGAAAACAGACAATGGGTAACGGAATAATAATGCATCATTTGTTTCTTTTACAATCATCAATCTCATGCGTGGTGAAAAGATGGAAAACAAAATGCAAAAAAAGAAAAGGAAAAAAAAATTAAAAAGACACTGTATCTTTATTCGAAACTAGAGCGACGGTGGTTGGGGTAAGAGCCTTCGCCAAAATCTCTGCCCGGCAGCTCCGACCACGGTTCAAAGTTCATACCATCTATGGCTTAGCTTAGACTCCTATTTTTTTTTTACTTTACACCTTGCCCGATCCAACGGCGTTTATTCAATGTTTTATTTAGGTGTATTTCTTTTTTGCTTCATAGTTAAAGCGTCAGTCTAGCCAGTTGTAATGGGATCTATTATTAAACTGTTCTTGTGGTCTTATTCAGTCGGTCTGGTGATTTAAATCGAAGCTCCTGTGGTGAGGCTTGGAATGAAAGACAAACGTCGTAAAAACTTGAAGATTGGTTGTTTATTCAGCGTTGGGATGTTGACGTGCAGAAAAGAGAAAAAAAAAGAGTTGTACATTCCCTTAGTTACACGAGGTGATAAAACTTTACCCGTGGGTGCTCCAGTATTAGTGACGATTACATCGGATGCATTTGAGGGGCTTAACTTGACAAATTGAGATCTCAAGGTAAGGTGGTCGATGATCCAGATGAGTGATGGACAGATGTTCATATTTAGCAGTTTAATCTCGTAAAAGATGGGGTTGAAAAGTCAAAGAACATTAACCTTATACTTGCTCAGGGCAGATCTAAATGAACATAAATATTGATTAGAACATGAGCTATGGCATCTTCACTGGATCTGTTAGATTTATATGCAAGTCGATAAGGATCTGCAAAATCAGAAACTATTTCAGTTAGGTGGACCAACAAGGACTTTTCAAAAACTGTCATTGCGCAAGATGTAAGTGACGTAGGCCGTAAATCATTCATGTTTAAAATGCTCTAGTTTGTTTGTTGTTTTTTTTAGGAACAGGTAAGATGCTTGACTTTTTCCAAACATTTGGCACCTTACCCTCTTTCAGTGACAAATTAAAAATATCACAAAACACCTTATATTACTGTTTCGCGCAGTTCCTTAACACACTGGGAAGTACAGTATCGGGACCAGGGGCTTTTCCTACTTTCATTTTCTTAAGATTACAAAATATATCGTTGCCTATTCATTGTTTTTTTTTTTCAGCCTCTTCCTCTCTCCATATATTATCCGATAGGAAATTCAATCTGTCATTCATTTCACTTTCAAAGTCATGACAATCAAATCTAGCGTAAAACTCATTCAAATTATTTGCATACTTTTTAACCCCCCTCCAAGCTGGAGTTTCCTTTTTTGTTACAACCTCCCAACAAGTTCATACCCTCCTAAACACGTTTCATGTTATTTGAGTCAAAGTGTTTTTCAATTTTGTTTTTATACGCGTCCTTTCGTTTCTTGACTATGGTCTTGAGTTTTTTCTGTGCTGATATCATTTGTTCCTTGTTTTTTGTTTTTTTTTGTTTTTAAAGACTAGCTATGACTATAGACTAATAAATGTTTGCGAACGGTTTAAAGATAAGGAGTGCCATATCTGGTTAGCTGGGCAAGGATCGGGTCGGAGAATCTCCTCCCAGTCACAAAGAGCTCACCGCAAACTCACAGAAAGGTCAAACTGTTGCACAACTCAGGAAAAGCTTTGATTTTCAGTTTGATGTTTCATTTTTTAACTCTCTAGTTGTCTTGTGTCTGCTTTTTTTGTTTTTTTTAAGCCAAGTTTGAGTCATGTTTAAGGATTTTTTCACGCTGGTTTTCCCATTATTACTCAATGCTCCAATTTATCCGCTATTTGGTTTAGTTTTCATTTACGAAGAAACAATCTTTCTTTTTAGTGAAAAAAAGTTGCTGCTCTTGAAATCATCTGTTCAGAAAATAATGAAGAATGATATTCTTGGTGGTTTTCTTCATCTGGCCTCCTCCACACAAATAATAAAACTTCTTTCATTTGATTGGCTGACATAGCGGATGTGCTTTGTTTTGTTTTTCCTTTGCTTTTTTTTTTTCTTTTAAAGTTGTTCTTGACATGATTAAAAGAAGTTATTTCATTTGTTTTTGCCTAAGAAATATTCCATACAAAATAATTTTTTGCGGCTTCGTGGTCTCATTGTAGACAGCTGGTCGTCGGATCATGAGATCCAGGGTTCGAATTCTGACTCAGCCCGATGCGATGTTGAATCCTTGGGAAAGGTTGTGTCCACATATTTCTCCACCCTCCTCAGGTGTGTAATGAGGTCTCGGTTACAGGCAGTAACAGACCGTGTCAGTGTGTTAGAGTAACGCGCTGTCACAAGAATCTGCGTCTCGGGAAACCTTTACAACTCGCTTTAAACGTGTTAAGGAGAAAGCGCTTTATACAAATTATACTTATTTATTTATTTTAGGTTTGAAACGTGTAAGCTTAAAATAAACAAATTTAAGAAGATATGTCATGTTGACTTAATGATCTAGAAGAATATGACAGAAAGTACGAACAATGGCTTGGATTCCATAGAGGAGACTTTTACAACGGAGCTGGTAGTCCATATTATAGACATAAAAAATAAAGCATGCCTCACACTGCTTGGAGGCAAATGCTAACGTTAGCGAGAAATGTGATATCGACTTTACCACGTTACCACGTGAGAGAGATTTCGTGTACGATACGAGGGTAGCTGTCATAAAACACATGCATATGTATGTATGTATGAACATTACACAACTGTCTCTGGAGAATAGATCTGTGATGTATATTTCGGACAAGAAGTCTGATAACCATTTTGAAAGATTGAGAGCGAGAGAGAGAGAGAGAGAGGGGGGGGAGAGAGAGAGAGAGAGAGAGAGAGAGAGAGAGAGAGAGAGAGAGAGAAAGATGTAGAGAGAGCTGAACAGGCTGAGAGATAGATGTACAGAGGGTCCGGGACTCATTCAGACAGAAACAAATAAAACAGGACAGATAAGGAGAAATACAGATAGTCAGACAAGGAGGAAGAATAAGAAAAGGATACGAGATTGATGTTACCAAATAAGTGAAGAATCTGTTGATTTTCATTTCTATTTGGATGTTAGTGAATGAAGGAAAAGCGCAACGGAAACAATCTGGTCGATAAATGGAAAGAAAACAAGATAGTCAGACAGCAAGATGGAGAGAGAGAAACCCTAGGAAAGGGTAGATAGTCAGACAGCAAGATGGAGAGAGAGAGAGGCTGGGAAAGGGTAGATAGTCAGACAGCAAGATGGAGCGAGAGAGAGAGGCTGGGAAAGGGTAGATGGTCAGACAGCAAGATGGAGAGAGAGAGAGAGAGAGGAGAGAGAGACGCTGTGAAAGGGTAGATGGTCAGACAGCAAGATGGAGAGAGAGAGAGAGAGAGAGAGAGAGAGAGAGAGAGAGAGAGAGAGAGAGAGAGAGAGAGGCTGGGAAAGGGTAGATAGTCAGACAGCAAGATGGAGAGAGAGAGAGACGCTGGGAAAGGGTAGATAGTCAGACAGCAAGATGGAGAGAGAGAGAGAGAGAGAGAGAGAGAGAGAGAGAGAGAGAGAGAGAGAGAGAGAGAGAGACGCTGTGAAAGGGTAGATGGTCAGACAGCAAGATGGAGAGAGAGAGAGAGAGAGAGAGAGAGAGAGAGAGAGAGAGAGAGAGACGCTGGGAAAGGGTAGATAGTCAGACAGCAAGATGGAGAGAGAGAGAGAGAGAGAGAGAGAGAGAGACGCTGGGAAAGGGTAGATAGTCAGACAGCAAGATGGAGAGAGAGAGAGAGAGAGACGCTGGGAAAGGGTAGATAGTCAGACAGCAAGATGGAGAGAGAGAGAGAGAGAGAGAGAGAGAGAGAGAGAGAGAGAGAGAGAGAGAGAGAGAGACGCTGGGAAAGGGTAGATAGTCAGACAGCAAGATGGAGAGAGAGAGAGAGAGAGAGAGAGAGAGAGAGAGAGAGAGAGACGCTGGGAAAGGGTAGATAGTCAGACAGCAAGATGGAGAGAGAGAGAGAGAGAGAGAGAGAGAGAGAGAGAGAGAGAGAGAGAGAGAGAGAGAAACGCTGGGAAAGGGTAGATAGTCAGACAGCAAGATTGAGAGAGAGAGAGAGAGAGAGAGAGAGAGAGAGGCTGGGAAAGGGTAGATGGTCAGACAGCAAGATGGAGAGAGGTAGAGAGAGAGAGGGAGGGAGAGAGAGAGAGAGAGAGAGAGAGAGAGAGAGAGAGAGAGAGAGAGAGAGAGAGAGAGAGAGGCTGGGAAAGGATATCGAGCGTTGTGACATCTGTCTCATTTCACGTAAACTAGGAAAAGGGAACTGATGTCCGCTGTGATTATGTGGGCGTCTTTGAACGTATGCATCTTCATATATCGACATCCAAGATAATGCAAAGTGTTATATCTGATTCGGTGATTTTTTTACCTTTATGAAATGATAATCTTTTTTACACCTTCCTAATGACAATCACGTACATGGTGATCATTCTAGTGATGATGGGGATGAGAGTGGAAGTGAGGTAATGATGATGGAAAGACTAATAGTGATGATGATCGTGATGATAATAGAGAGGAGTGGAGGATGTATATGGTCATGGTTATGGAGGTAGAACTAGTACAGAAGGAGCTGATGATGATCATTATGTGAAGGTGGACCTGCTGCTGCTGCTACTGGTACGGTAGACTCCTAACACCGGAAGTGTGAAGTGGGAGACATACATGACCGCGATACTGGAAGCTGTCTGGGTTCTCACCAAACTCGCCATACCTAAGTTAGACACAAATTCCAGTAAACGGTAACATAACCATCAAGGATATGTTTTTAGTTTTGTTCTTCGTTCGTGGTGATTGTTGTTGTTGTTGTTGTTGTTGTTGTTGTTGTTGTTGTTGTTGTTGTTGTTGTTGTTGTTGTTGTTGTTGTTGTTCTTCTTCTTCTTCTTCTTCTTCTTCTTCTTCTTCTTCTTCTTCTTCTTCTTCTTCTTCTTCTTCTTCTTCTTCTTCTTCTCTTTCTAAATGTCGTTTTTTGAGTGTTATGATAACTTCTTCCTGTAAACATACTTTACTTCATATATTTCACATCGCTTCATCTTAGGTAGCATAGCGTTTATCTTCTTTTATTAACTCTATCAAAATTTCATCTCTGAAAATATCATAATTCTATGATTAGTTGTGTTTTTCAAAGATAATCTTAGCAAGTATCTCCAGTCTCCCCGGCCAGCTTTGGAAATGTCATAGTTCTCTGATAAGTTGTGTTTTTCAAAGATGATCTTAGCAAGTATCTCCAGTCTCCCGGGCTAGCTTTGAAAATGTCATAATTCTCTGATCAGTTGTGTTTTTCAAAGATATCTTAGCAAGTATCTTCGATCTCCTGGGCTAGCTTTGAAAATGTCATAATTCTCTGATTAGTTGTGTTTTTCAAAGATGATCTTAGCAAGTATCTCCAGTCTCCCGGGCTAGCTTTGAAAATGTCATAATTCTCTGATTAGTTGTGTTTTTCAAAGATGATCTTAGCAAGTATCTCCAGTCTCCCGGGCTAGCTTTGAAAATGTCATAATTCTCTGATTAGTTGTGTTCTTCAAAGATAATCTTAGCAAGTATCTCCAGTCTCCCGGGCTAGCTTTGAGCGACCTGTGGGAAAGCTGCACCTGTTATTGTGAACCAATGTAGCAAGTTGTTCCCGCGGTCGGTCGAAGTCATCACACAAAAACCTACAATCTTCCAGCGTCTTAGACCGCTCGGAGAAGCGAAGGCCTCTCATTCAACGCATTACAATGTTGTCAGAAAGAAAGGAGAATAGAGACATCGATTTTGTGATTGTCTAAATAAAGTCCGAAGTGCGACAGGACGTTATCTGCTGGTATCTTCACGGATGTGAATACTGCTATTGTTTGATGTGATTACTGTAGAAAGAATATTCGATGGACAAGACAGTTTTATTGAGAGAATAACGAGAAGAAAATTAAACATGGGGATTATGAAATATAACGGTTATTTTTCCAGTAGTTCTAAGAGCTTCTATTTTCCTTTTTGTTGCTGTTGCTATTGATGTTGCTCTTGTTAGAATATCTCGTCCATAAGTTCTTATTTTCATTTCTCTCTCTCTCTCTCTCTCTCTCTCTCTCTCTCTCTCTCTCTCTCTCTCTCTCTCTCTCTCTCTCTCTCTCTCTCTCTCTCTCTCTCTCTCTCTCTCTCTCTTTTTCTAAATGGTTGTTTTCAAGTTTCCTTTCAAACTGTTATTTGAAAACTTCCATGCGTCGCATTTTCTATATCAAGTTTTCAACAACCTTTTGGCTGTAGTTTTACACCTTTTTTAACCAATCTATCTGACCAGATAGTAATTAAAATCTTTGTTTTTCGTTTTGTGTTGTTATTGTTCGTTCGTTCGTTCGTTCCCATCGTTAATGGATTCACTGAATTCAAGTTTTGAGCTTTAATGGAAAGATAAACATTGACTACACAAGGGTCATTAGCTACTCGCATTAGATATTCCTATTGCTCTTTCAGCAACAGTAAACATTACAAATAAATTTTACATTTAATCTGGTCTGATTTGAGTGCAGAACTACCGCGCTCATTGTATGAACCACTGCTCTCCAAATGTCACCAGGTTTATCTTAATTGTTTCATGTTCCCCCAAGATTTATTAAAGACTTTCATGGGGATTTCCATTTGATCCTGATGAATTGGTAATCAAGAAGAAGAATATTTTAGGAGTTAATGTGACATAGAGAGTTTAGATTTTTGCATTATTATTTATTAATCGCTAAATTATCGAAATAGAAGTTTTACGTCCCACATTATCTTATATTTTATTTGTCGTATCTACCATTTTTCCGCACTGTGCCCTGGCAACCTTGAGTTATTCTGATTTCTGCATCCATTTGACAAAAACATTTGGCGACGTCCTGGGCACTTATTGGTTTAGACTTAAAAACAGCATCATCGTTTCATGTGAGGAATCATTGCTGAGAGCACGATACTGTTCTTTATTTTTAAAGGAGGGTATATGATCAAGAAAAATTAGGTTCTTTGCATATTTTTCAGTTTCATAACTTGGCTGTCGACAATTTTTTTTTATAGCCTAACTCTATTCGGGACATTTTCCATGGCTTTTTGGGGGGGTTTCGCTTTTACCGATTGGTTCTCCTCCATCTGAGATTTATACATGAGTGTCCAGTTTGTGTATCGTCTGTGAAACAAGTGCTTCTCAAGCTCTCTTTACTCTTCTTTGAAAGGACTGTATAAATCTATTCACCAGAATGGAAATACATTTCAAAGTTGAAGTAACACTTTAGGTATTCAATTTTTAGTTGGTGGCTGTGCATTTAGGTCTTATACAATTTGAGTGGCGGTTTATTATTATTATTATTATTATTATTATTATTATTATTATTATTATTATTATTATTATTATTATTATTATTATTATTATTATTATTACTATTATCATCATCATCATCATCATCATCATCATCATCATCATCATCATCATCATCATCATCATCATCATCATTACTACTACTACTACTACTACTACTACTACTACTACTACTACTACTACTACTACTACTACTACTACTACTACTACTACTACTACTACTACTACTACTACTACTACTACTACTACTACTACTACTACTACTACTACTACTACTACTACTACTACTATTACTATTATTATTATTATTATTATTATTATTATTATTATTATTATTATTATTATTATTATTGTGATTGTTATCATCATCATCATTATTATTATAATTATTATTATCATCATTATTATTTCTAATGTCGCAGCAAATTATTACAGGAGTATAATTATTGAAACGCTGTCCTCTTGTAGAACTGAAATTTTCGTTTAAAAGTACAATGTATTAAATGTTGATTTTTTTTTTCCTCACGCAGAAGACACAAATAAATTGTAAAAGTTTGTAAGAAGGAGCACCGATGCTCCTATGCAAATTGTTGTTGTAATTACTTCAATCAGAGTCTGTGTATGTACAGAATAGAAATAACCATTGGCATCATTGATGAAGACTCACTTGTATTTAGAAAGCGTTTTAATGTATTCAAGGTTGCAATAAGGAGGAAGAGTATAATGTTACTTCTGGTTTTAAACACAACCTGAGCACAATTAAATGACGAATGAATTTCACAAACAATACAAGAAACCCACTAAGTGGAAGATTGACTTACGTCATAAATCTTTGAAAGCTTTGGATGATTGTTGCTGCTGAGGAACAATAGTTTTAAACATTGGCCGGGAAGGATTTGTTAAGGGAACATGACAGCATGATTTTCTATCCCTATTCGATTAGGGAAAAAAAACACATCGCTCTAGCGCATGAAAACAATGATTTTCACTGACAGCTTTGCAACCAGGTCTGTACAAGTGGGCAGAGAACAAGGCATCTGGCTCCACCGACGCTCAACAAGATCCGTGGAATGTAGCGAGCTATTGTGATCACAGGTCAAAAGATATCGATCAGGCATTGAAAACCAAAACATCGTGGTTGTGAACACCATCTTTTGTTGCAACCACTCTGAGACTCGACAATAGAGCCAGCAAACAGGTAAAAGTCATGTTTACTGCGTCATTGATAGGGAAGAAACAAGCACAAAAAGCTCGGCAAGAGACCATACAGTGTTTTACTGAAGGCGCAAGAGCTAAACTTCACTATACGAAAATAGAAACCAGGACTATAGAATTAGGTTCATTCAAAAAAAGGCCAGTACAACAGCGAGAAAAAGGTGTGATGTCAGAGATCACCATAGCAACCCGCCAAGTATGGAGGCTGCGCCATAAAAATATGATATTTGTTGCTTGTCAGGTTAGCTTTTCATTAACAATTTTCTCAGAAATGTTTATCCCCAAGTGCCATAAAGATGGTTCTATCAAGGCTGAACTTACCACACCTTGTTCAGTCAGGTGGGGAAGGAGGGGAGGGAAGCCTGTTGGACTACACGGCGGGCCGGGATCTCCATAGCAACCAGCCAGATATGGAGGCTGCGCTATTAAAAAAAAATGTTTTTTATTTTGATGCATACGTTAGCTTCTCAATGAAAGCTTTCTTATAAATGTTTATTCCCAATTGCCTTGAAGGCGGTTCTATGAGATTTAGTGTCTCTGTGAAATGCTAGATTAGTTTGTTGTCGGGATAAATTGGTCTGATTCAGAGCATGCAGGGTATATTGTCCGTATATATATATATATATATATATATATATATATATATATATATATATATATATATATATATATATATATATATATATATATATATATATATATATATATATAGTAAAACAGATCATTATTCTTAATAAGCTTTTCATCAACAGCTACGTGTAGGCCTTTGTCAATATTATTTATTTAAATCTAGATCTCACTCATCTCCAAATCAACCAAGTATTTAATTTCAGTTAATGCCGGTAACTTATATAATATTTACTGACAAAGTTGGGTCATACTTATCTTATTGTTGGAATAACGGCTAAAATGTTTGAGGTTCGATTATGTCTGGATCAAAACTTAACTGACATAATATATTGTCATGAATTAAATCTTTGTCGAAGAAAAAAGTAAATTTTATATTGGTTGAAGTCTTTTGTAACTTATTAACTATTAAAGGTTGCTTTTTCCTCTCTTTTTTTTCCTACATAGATTTTGTTATAAGTCTGACAATGATTTCAATTTCAATTCAAATATCAAAGTTCAACTTCAGACCGAATTTAACAGAACTAGGTGTAGAAATCTCTACCATGTACCGTGCAAACATTAGAGCTGTGCACACGATCACAATCATGGTCCGTCATGGGTTTGCTCCCTGCACCGGTATAGAGATATACGGAAGTTACAAGCTGACATGAAATCAAAGGAATAAATTAACATGATGAATTAAAACAATAGAGGTGCTTGCCTGCTTGGGTAACATGTAAGAGATTAAAATGAAATGGATATGGTTATATAAGCAACAAAGGTAATACATAATGAGAGCAGTATGGGCTGGAAAGATAAGAATATATGAATAGTAAAATTCTGATAATTATTATAATTAGGGTACGTAAACAGAATAACACAATATATTTATCTTTTGTTTACAAACTGTACTTACTCGTAAGTACATAGTTCTTTTTATCAAAATGCCCATCAGAGCATGAGCCAATAAAATTTGACAGCTGTTAAGGTCAGAGCTAATGTATGCAGTGCGAGTTTGTAACAGTTGAGTCCCAAACCTAAAGGCAGGACGTCACTAAGTGCTGTGTGGGCGTAACCTACTGAGCAACAGGAACAGAAAGCCGCTCTTTGGGCGAAGTTTACGACTAGCTCGTGTTTAAGGTGCCTGTTTGATAATACATTGTAAATTGATGCTATAAGAATGTTTCAATTTGTCGCTCCAATCCAGTTTCATGATTGCTTGATTTGTAGATTGCAACTTTCGTTATATTTCAACCTTGATACAAAATATTGAGTTAGATGATGGGTTTCGCAAAGATATAGTCTGACTCCTGTGTAGATTTTTCTTGTGCAGGTTGTTTTGCTCCTCAGGGCATCGCGATCTGACAATATAACTTTACTATACAGTTGTTCTCCGTTAGTAAAATATTCGACAATGATTATTTTTATCAGTGGCTTTAGGGTACTTATCACAGTCTAATTCTAGAGCTGAATTAAATAAGGAGAAAATGATTTAGATCTTTTTTTTACATGAAGTTTCTGAGGATTCTAGATAGATTTAAACATAACATTGCGGATCATTTATGATTTTAAAAATTTGGAGAAGCAACATCCAGTCTAGATTTTAGTCCATTTCATAAAGTATAAATCTTAGTCTAGATCTAGCCCATGCATCGTCTGCATCATGTTTTTCATAAAGTCTCTGTTCTTCTAAACATAAACTTATTTATATTCTAGCTACAGAAATAGGACACGATAACCTTCAAGTTTTAGATCCAGTGTTTAGAACTAAACAGGAGGCATTCAAAGAGACATGTGAATTTGAATTTAAATGAGTTTCAAGAAATCTACAATCATGTGAGCACTGACACATCCAAACAAATATTCTAGAGATCTAGTCATTAAAGCTGTTGTAAAATATCGATGAATAAAGATTCTTTTAATGTTCTCAGGATAGTCTTTCGTTTTTTGTTGTTTTTTTTTTCTATGCTTGCATTAGCGTTTTTATACCGCATATCGTGCGTTCAAAGTATCTGCAAGTCATAACAAGGCACTTCTCGCAATGTTTTTCTCCCTGAAAATCCTTTTAAACTCATTGTTGCATAGCTCAAACATGTAATAAATACAAGTGAAGGTTCCATGCTGTTAAGGATAGTCTAGATTCGGCGAAGCATGACTACAGGCCTTACAAAGGAGGAAGAGACGGCACCACAAAAACAAAAACATTCCATGGGCTTATGACATGTCAGAGGGTAGAATAGAATGAAGATAATAAAGCTGAGAACAAACAAAAAATATAAAGAAAAAAATCATATTAATCAAATATATATATACCTAAAATAGTACTGTCACGGAGTCCTTCACATCTGGTTATTCTGATGAATGAGCCGACTCGGACCTTCCAGATTGACAGGAAGAGACAAGAATTTCAGACCCTGATATCAGATTGTGATCATTATTCATCTGCCCCCATATTTCAGATTTATCATTTCAAGTCTTGTCGCATTACAACAAAGATTAGCTCTTTATATAAATGCTGGTAACATTACTTTTTTTTTAATATATCCTTAAACTGCAAGAAAAAGCTTAGTATTAGAATAGAATTAAATGGCATGACATCATAGTTACGGGTTTTTAGTAACTTCTTTATATGGTAAATTAAAAATTTTATTTGCTTTTAAACTTTCTCATTAAGTAAAGAGCTGAAAACATTAACTGAAAAGTACACGATTTTATTAACGTGCCTTGTGTTCTGTGGGAATCTCAAGCAGATTTTGTCATCATTTTCCAACAGAAGAAGATGGGCTGTTAATGAGAAGAAACGATTCAATTTACAGGAACACAGGAAATTACATGCAGCGTTTTTATGGCGCTGCACCTTCTTCTTTATTCTAATACCTTTACTTTCTCTCTTTATGTGTTTCCTTTTCAACTTTGTTTTTATCTTTTTTTATCTTTCTCTCTGTATCCCTCCCTTTCCCTCTCTCTCTGTCTCTCTCCCTCTCCCTCTCTCTCTCTCTCTCTCTCTCTCTCTCTCTCTCTCTCTCTCTCTTTTCTCTCTCTCTCTCTCTCTCTCTCTCTCTCTCTCTCTCTCTCTCTCTCTCTCTCTCTCTCTCTCTCTCTCTCTCTCTCTCTCTCTCTCTCTCTCTCTCTCTCTCTCTCTCTCTCTCTCTCTCTCTCTCTCTCTTTTTATCATTGTCGGGATATGTGGTACTTTCTTTCCTCTTCCCTCTTGCTCAGCGATTCAGAAACACCTGCCGGCTCTAGTTTATCATGACATTCTTTGCTTCCTTATCTTATTCGTTTATAATCACAATAAATTGACTTTCTTGCACACGCATGGCAACAAACACGCTGGCATCTAAAAAAAACTTCCAACTCCTCTTTTGCAATAGTTAATAGGAAATTAATGTCAAGTATGACAGAAAGAAGCTTTTGATATTTTGGAAACAAATGAGGAAGATCACTATGATGGTTTTTTTATGATTTGAATGGCGTTCCTAGTCGGATGACATGTTCTATGTGTGCAATGATAATTTTTGTTTACATAATGATTATGAAAGTGAAAAGAGGAGATAGACGCTGATAGTGATGGTGATGGTGATGATATTATAAAGATGATGATAGTGGTGGTGGTATAGACAGTGTATGCTGAGGATGACGATGACAGTAGGCAAAATGATTATCGCCGTCATCATTATAACATTAAGGTTTTTCATTAATTCTAGATTTTACCCATACCTAATTAAATTTCTTTGAAAACTAAAAAAAAAAAAACTTTCTCTAACGGGGCGTAAAGAATGAAAAAAACCTTTTGAACATGATACGTTTTATAAAATTTCAAGAAAAATGTTGCAGAATATTGATTTTTAGATGAAACTATGTCATGGGCTGTACAACGGACATAATTAAAACAGAATAGAAACTACATGTATTGTAGTTATTTCGATGCATTCCGCTGCTGACAAGCTACTGTGTGGCTTACAGACATTTATGTTCGGATTGCTGAGTGGGTTGTTGGTACTACAGTGTAGTGTTCTCACACAATCTGGCTCCCTGTTCAACATTATCCTACTTTACGTTTTGTAGTTTACTGACCTATAGTTAACGGCGTTTTTGTTGTTTTTTTTTTAGGAAAATTATTGTGTCTCTTGTTGCTATAATTAACTCTTCTGGGAATTTTTTTTATAAAATGATGACTTTAATTATAAAGGAGTATGCTTGTGGCTAAAAAAAAGTGTTTTACAAAATCTACATTTTCTTGAAATTTTGTTTCAACATTCAAAATTGATAATCATTTATCATTATATTTTCATCATTTGTTGAGCAAACCTATTTGGATGTATACTCTTTTATAAATCTCTCTCTCTCTCTCTCTCTCTCTCTCTCTCTCTCTCTCTCTCTCTCTCTCTCTCTCTCTCTCTCTCTCTCTCTCTCTTTCTCTTTCTCTAACTATCTATCTATATCTCTCTCTTCCCCTCTCTCTCTATCCATACACATAATATAAATCTTATTTAGTAAGACTAGTACAATATCAGAAAAGTGCTCAACTTTTAGATGAAAGGAGCCTAAATAAATTAAGAAAAGTGTAGATCACTTACTGTTATTCCAGTTTCTTGTCGTGTCGTAACACTCCAAACACTGCTCAAAAATGTGGGCCGGGAAACCAATCGCCTGTCAAGAGGTAACTCGAAACACCAGTGGAGAGAATAACAGTAAGTGATCTAGACTTTTCTAAATTTACTCACCCATTTAACAACCTTTTATTTATTTAAAAAATTCATGGCTTCCTACGTAATCTCTTCCTGTTGTCTTCCCACCCCCTCCCCCTTTTCCGACTGTGTCTCTCCCTTTCTCTCTCTCTCTCTCTCTCTCTCTCTCTCTCTCTCTCTCTCTCTCTCTCTCTCTCTCTCTCTCTCTCTCTCTCTCTCTCTCTCTCTCTCTCTCTCTCTCTCTCTCTCTTTCTCTCTGTCTGTCTGTCTGTCTGTCAGTCTCTCTCTCTCTCTCTCTCTCTCTCTCTCTCTCTCTCTCTCTCTCTCTCTCTCTCTCTCTCTCTCTCTCTTGTTATTTTTTTTTACTTTTTTACTGAGTATTTCTGTCAATATATCTTTATTAATATATTTTTAATCACTGATTTTATTTTATTTTTAATTGTTAAAGTTTTTTTTATTTATATCATTTGAAAGCTGTGCTGGTGCAGAACCCAAACCTAGAGAAATATTAATTTATTTTCAAGATTTGTCCTGAGGGCGTCTTCCACATCACGTATATTTTTATATTTACCGAGTCTAATTACTGCTGTAGCAAGTTTCTTTTTTCCCTGTTGACCGCGTTTTTTATTACAATTTTATTTTGATGTGTTAAGCTTTGTAAATGACCTGTTTGTCTAAGATGTCTGGCGGCCCCAAGAGAAAAAGTGTCGATTTCTGCTTTTGTTCTTGCGATGGTCTTAGTTAAGAAAAATCACTCCATCATTATTTTAAATTTTAAACTATATCAAACTCTGCAATCAATTTCATCAGGCATCTAAAAAAATTCTCAGTTTTTAAGAAACAAGGAGTTTTCAGCTTCATTATTAAGTTGTTTCTATCAATAGACATACCTGTGTTTGTTGGAAACGAAAAAAAAAATCACTGATGGTTCTTAACAAGCTTTAACTTATCGAGTTTCAAAACAGATAATCAACCATGTCAAGCTTAGCCTTAAAACGAGTACATTCATTTGGATTAAAGAAACACATAATTTTCTGCAATGAAAGAGCGAAAAACTCTCTCCTCCTTTTATCTGGTTGTCATCCACAAACAGTGTGATACCGGTGCCGCCTCGGAAGAGTTTCCACATAAAGATGCGGAGTAAAAATATTTACTTCAACAAGTTTTTAGAAAACTTATTAATTCTCACTCTCAAATGATAATAAAATATCTTTAGAGACCCGTCTTTCACGTCTTATTTGTCATTAAGAGACAGTGTGCCAGAGAAAAGCATGTGTTGCATGAATTATTAATGAAAGATAATATGGTTATGATGAGAGCGAAATTTTGCTTTTTTTTTTTTTTACTCGTCTCGATTGAAATGTTCATTTTTATCTTTTTTTACTTTTCCTACAAACTCAGACAAAAGCAATTAAGCAGTCTCTGTGTTTTGAATGGCGTAGCGTTTCCGTTATATCTGCTACGGATATAAAGTGGTGTAATATGATTCTTAAACTTTCTTTTCTTTCTATCTCACTCGAATGGTGAAGGGTTCATACAAAAGTCATTGTAATATGAGGGTTAAGATGTTTTCATGTAATTCTGCTGGAATCCAAATATCGCAATTATTGCAGGCGTGGGCGGCAGTCTTAATCATACAACTTTAAATCCAAAGAAATGGGAATATAACGGGAGACAACTCAACTTTTATAAAGAGCATGTTTTTTTTAAACTTGTTCATCTCCCATTTTTCTCTCTGTGTATCTCTCAGAAGCGGGAATGGCGCCTTGCCCTGACCCACCTCAGGATCCCAGCACCCGTGTGATCGAGCTCAACAGCACAGCGATCTACTCCACTTGTCGGCCTGGCTTCCGGTTTGAATCCGGAGATCTCCGCAGACTGTGTGATGTGAATGGCACCTGGTCTGGTCAGCAGCCTGTGTGCACTGTAGACAGTAAGTCCTGGGCTTCACGATACATGAAGCTCTGCGGGACGGAGTTGAAATGGTTGGGGATGACTGGGTTTTCAACTTTGGTTTTGTGTGTGTTTGATTGAAAAAATTCAAATTTATTTTGTGGCTGCGCATCGAAATTTGCTAAAAATCGAATATTTCGTCTTGGATTTCAAAACATAAATTACTATTGTTCTTTTATAACAAGCACTTGCTATGCTGCTGTGGTATATGTTCCTCTATGTCATTTATATAGTACGAAAACCAGCTTTCCAAATAGACTCATCCACGCATGGTCGAAATTCCTTTAATTTAAGTCTGGTGTTATCTTTATTTTTATATGAGATAATAGAAAAAATATCGAATCATGAATGGTGAGGGTTTTTTTTTCAAATTGATCTGGTGTTATCTTTATTTTTATATGAGATAATCGAAAAAATATCGAATCATGAATGGTGAGGTTTCTTCAAGTTGATTACCTTTTCGTCGTTCCATGGAAGTCACATGTTGAGAGGACCGATTTCTATCCACAGGTATTATGCCCAAAGCGTACCTTGTGATGCTGATCGTGGGTGCCATTGTCACGGTGTTTCTGGCCTGTATACCTTATGACTTCTACAGGTAAAGGTTTACTAACGTAATCTGTAAGAGTTTCGGGGAAAATGTTTCGAGAGGCTATTGTGACGTTTAGCTTAAAAAATGGCCGCAAGTTTTTTTTTCTGCCAGGAAACTGAGTGAGAGAGCGAGAATTGAGGGATTAGGGAAGGGAATTGGTGGCGGTGAGAGAAGGAGTAAGGGAGAGGAGGGGGTGCGGAGAGGGGAAGACCAGTATGAAAATTAGAAATGCTTATTATGTTATTCAGCATCAAGTTAATGTTTTGCGATATTAATGTTCAGATATTTTTGTAATTGTCTGCTCATTCCAACTAATTTTTACAATGTCATTGCTAAGAAATTCATCATAAGGCCGCCACGGTTAAAATTAACGATTACTATATTTCCGTTAACTTTATGACAGATTCAGGAAACGAAAGAAAAAAGTTCGTGATCACCAAGAGCGCCTGTCATTGGTCACCCGTATCGCCCCAGGCCATGCGAAGGTATGTATCATGTGTCACAAATAACAAATAAAAAATAAAGAGAAATTTAATATTATTTATAAATGTAACAGATATTTTTTTTTTAAAGGGGGGGGGGGGGTTGATATGACTTTTTCTTGTATACTGACAGACTATTTGCTTGCATCAAAATAATACCCTTCTCTTTTATGTTAAATGCATTGGAAAAAAGACACTTTTTTAAGCTAATTATTCCAGTCTTTGCCTCTTCTCATAGTTCTTTTAGTTTTCCCTAATGTCTTTGTCATCTAGAGTAAAATTGTAAGAAAGCTTTGTCTTCTGTAGAGGGTATTTTTTTCAAAATTCTGTATGCATTAGTCATGAGATCTATGTTGCCGGGGCAGAGTCGAGTGGTTGACTCAGAATCTAATTATGAGACATGATGCTATTTTAGATGTACCTTGCGTGCAGTTTGAAATTGGGTCGATTGAGGTTCTCCCAGCTATAAGGGCTCTCTTTATAATCTGAGAGTAGAGAGTACCAGCCTGTAACTTCTAATACTATTGATGAATGTGATGAGGATAAGTGTTTATTGTTTACAATTCAATCTGTGGAGAAAAAAATTGAGTAAGCCAACCCCAAAACGCGTTCATTTTTATTTGTTGTTCTACAGGTGATAGTGGAGACAGTGTCGACAGAGGAAGGAGATGGCCACAACGCCAATCAACCCCGAAAGTTCGGATTCAAATCCTTGCTGAGCGTGTTTAAGTTCATGGCAGGCGGGAAGCTGAAAGCTGGGCCGCAGGGCAGCCACAGTGACTCAGCAGCCGACGGTTTTGGAGATTTGGAGGAAGGGGGAGACGACTGTGAGGACGGCAAGTGTACTCGCAACAATGGCTACAGGAGTGTCCCCACAAGCTCTCCGCGCTCCAGCCGAGGACAGGTATCGTCTGAGGTGGACAGTAAGGGTGGTGTCCCAAAAACTGCAACTCCTTCAGCAAAATCTCTTGTCATGACTCCACACATATGCCGTCATAAAAGTTGCGAGCATCAACAGCCAACTTCTCACGAGAGGGCGTCTTGTCTACAGAGGTCAGCTTCTGAGAATCCCCCATCTTACTCCTCCCTGACTGTGTCACCTAATTCCCCCTCCTCGCATTCTGCTGTTGCAGCTTCTAACCGGCCAGCATATAGCGGGAGATCTTTAACTCTTGATCTGGCTGATGTTATATCGCCAGCCTCTGACTCCGGGACGCCGACACCCACTATGCCCGCCCCAGCCACCAAGAAAAAAGCCAGTGATATTCAGATGTATGACTGTCCAGGAGCTGGGGCGACCACCGGCAGCCTGCAGCAAGGAGGGCTCATCTATCCCTACGCGTACAGTCCAGACTACGAGGAAATCGAGACGCCGCGGCGAGCGCCGAACTTTTTCCGGGGCGGCGTGCCCCCTCCCACCAGCCGCGCCAACAGCAGCGGAACGTTGATCATGGGCGGCGCTTTTGGCGGAAAGTCGAACCGCCAGCAACAGCAGTCGCAAGCCGGTTACTCCAACTACAGCGGAGGTCGCACTCTCCATCAGCATCAGCCTGATTATGACTTTGATAGTTACAGTTTCCAGAGCCCAAGGCCCAGTTACGGCACTGGGGCGGTTCCTAAACAGAATCCTGCCCCTCGCAGCGGTCTGCTTGTCTTCCAGAAAGCCAGTGAGATATTCCACCGCCGGCTTGAGGCGAGGAGACACGAGGAATCGGCCTCCTCAAATACCCGTATGAGCTCTAGCTGTTCCCCTCCTGCCTCAAGAGACCACTGGTCTTTCACGGAATCCCCAGTCACTGAAACTCCACCATCAGCTCCTTCTGCATGTAATAGAAACAGAACAAACTCTGAATCTCCTAAGGAGTCGGTCGTTAAAAAAGAACAGCTCACCATTGCTAGACCTTCAAAAGAGGAGCAAACATTGAAGAAAAGTAAGGATGCATTCTCTAAATCGCCTTGTAAAGATGATTGTCTGCTAGTTAAAAATTCCAGTATTATCTCCCCTGCACGCCGTTGTAAAGACACCGCTCAATCCTCCAAAGCTGCTCATGCACTAAAGAGCAGTAAAGCCCAGAGAGCAATGGCTCGATCTCTCTCTCACCAAGCTAGTGACGAGGGTTATTCTCATAGTGATTCCTTGTCAGAACATGCACCGTCTCAAGCAAGCGGCCCGACCCACATGGCCCACCTGACTTGCTTGTCCAGAGAGGAGGTCTCCTCCGACCCGGATCACCAGCCTCGGTACTCCATGCCTTACCTGGCAGAATCTCCTACCATGCAGGACGAAGAGAGAGCGGGTTCGTTACAATTCAATTTTCGTCCTATTTCCTCATCCAAAGAAAGCATTAGTTCAGCTGCTCAAGAGAACACGTCTACTTCACACGATGCCAACCGCTTACACTCAGTCGTCCCTCTGTTATATTCAAGTGAGGCATTTGATCCAAATGTCGGTAACTTCCCAGATTTGATATCAAATGAATTGTGTTCATCTGCTCAAGCCTCTGGTTTTAGTCCTTCAAAGGATACGGCCTTTGCTTGCTCAAATAGTTCTGGTAAAACAACGCCCGACGGATCGGATTCCACAGTGGTGATAAACACGTCAGCAGCCTCACCGCAACAAGATGGAACCGTATCGTCAAATACATTCAAATGTTTCCAAGACTCGACCACGGAAAGAAAAAGTCCAAGGTCAAATTTACCTCAACATCGTTCAGCAAAAGATACTAAACTGTTAGCTTCCAACTCTTCTCCGATATCTTCCGCCAAATCTTCTTCGCCGACAGCTTACCGTTTTTCTCAAAGTGACTTCCGCCCTGGCCTAAAGCAATTGACTAGGACCGGAAGTTGCTCGTCTCCCTTTGACCCAGAGTTCCCTGTCCCTGATTCCAAGCGGCCGTCACCGCCTTCATCCAATTCTTCACCTGACGGGCTCCATCTTGAAAACGAGAAAGCTGACGTCATAGCTTGTCCGCTTCAAAAGAAGACTGCGCTGCGTTTCTCGAATGAGAGCAGACCGGTAGCTCTGGAATATAAGTCTAGTGCCCAGTATAAAGGAATAACATTAGCCAGACACTCGTCTTTAGAGAAGCCTTGAATTTATTGTAGCTGTTGCGATTAAGGATTAGAGCATAGTAGTCGCGCGCTAGTTTAGATTATTAAATTAATAATAATAGAATATCGTTATGCCAGTGTAGACTCAAATTGATGTAAAAATAATGATCTCGCATAATAAGTCCCACCTATAGTGGTCTTTCACTTACCGATATAATTCATTGAGTAAAGTTTTTGATCGCCAATTTCAAGCGTTTTGTCACAATAAACGCCCAATAATGATAGAAATTAACGAATTTAATACTGCAAAGGGGTATAGGTGTCGCTCTCAAAACTGTAGACAAGAGTAGCTACACCTGTGTTTGAATTTTTATCATGTACATAATGTGTATACCATCTGTTCCCATCTTTAATTTAGAGCGAACTGTTTTGATACCTTTTATAAATCCAATTTACTTAAATGGCAAAGGTTGGACAAACCCGTTATATGAGGAAAATGAAACTTCCTTGTAAAATATGCTCGAACATTTCATGCGATATATTCCTATTAGACTTAAGACTCGTAAGTTCGTCTCCGTTCTGTACCCACGATCGCGCTACTAAAATATGCCTTTCAACGGATTTCAGATTCCTACGACCCCCAATGATGAAAGTTTCTAGAAAGTTTGCCTCAAAGAAAAAAATATAGTCATATATGTCGTTTATTATGTGAGAAAAATTTAATGCTTTTGCCTTATCTTGTGGAAGTCTAGGCTTCCTTGGAGAAAGTGTTTTAATGAAGTCTTGACTGGATTACCTAGTCCTCGCCACTTCGATGAAAGTATAATCCCAGCAAGTAGACTGAGGTTTATCCTGGGGCCTTCCCTTGTTTACTCTCCTAACGTGATACTTTCAATGGGTCAATATAAAATATTTTAATGGCTTCAGTTGATGTGTTTCATGTCTTTCCGATTCTTAAATTATCTTAGTTTCACTTCACTCCAAAAACTGTTTGAGAGAAAACAAGATTAGAACAATGTATGCTGAGTTTATATGATGGTAAATGGGGTTGTGAGCCTTTTCAAATGTGTTGATTTACAACTTAATCTATTCGGAACAGCCTTTGAAAGTTAATTGTAATAGTGTTTTTACAGTAGCAAGTGATCTAGATCTAGATCTGAATTAGATTAGTTAGAATATTAGAGTGATCTTGATCTAGATCTAAGTTCGATCCACACCGTACAAATCTGTGTTTGTTTTTAATGCAAGACGAACATAACGTTTGTTTTGATTTTAAATCCAAAAGGAATTAAGCTCTAAATTTTGTGTTTACAATTAGAATTATGGAGATATCTAGATTCTAGATAGAGATGGATAGGTGGAGGCATATCTGGATCATGTAAGTAAAAGGCGAAATACCAAGACCTTTTAGAAGCCTTTTTAAATACGCACTCGCACCCCAACCTCGGCAACTTGACATCAGGGCCCTGTTTGTAGTATGGGGTTTTCAGCTAGTAAACCTGATTATAATAATGGTTATATAAAATAGTCATGATGATGATGATTATAATAATAATAATAATAATAATAATAATAATAATAATAATAATAATAATAATAATAATAATAATAATAAAGAAGATGATGATGATTATGATAGTGATGATGATGATGATGATGATTACCTCCTCATAATGATGAAGCTAACTGATACTATCTAGGTCACCTGCATGTTAAATTTGACATAAATTTGTAAATTGCCCTAAAAAATAGGAGTCGTAATATTATTTTATTGAAGTAGAAATGAGAGTAATAATAAAGAAAAAATAATGATTACGATATTATATAATATAATATATAATAATAATAATAATAATAATAATAATAATAATAATAATAATAATAATAATAATAATAATAATAATGATGATGATGATGATGATAATAATAATAATAATAATAATAATAATAATAATAATAATAATAATAATAATAATAATAATAATAATAATAATGATAATGATAATGATGATGATGATGATGATGATAATAATAATAATAATAACAATAACAATAACAATAATAATAACAACAACAACAACAACAACAACAACAACAACAATAATAATAATAACGAGACGTTGACTGCGGTCACATCAGAGTGGAGAAACTCAGATGAGGAGTTTGGAATGAGCCGTTTGGTGCAAGGCGTGTCCTAAAGTACCAATTTTTTTTTGTGCTCCATTGAAAGCTACATTGATGTGAACTTTTCACGGTTCTTCCTCGGTTTTCTTTGTATAACTGGTCCACCTTGGCTGCACTCTAAGACACTGACACACAAACAGCTCAGCGTGGCACAGGTCTAAATAGGAAGGAAAGGTCATAATGTCACATTTCATATCAACGGTTAGATTGTGGTTCTTTGCAGTCTATCAATTATTGACTTCAGCAGCGAGGTAAATTCGTTAAAAGGTTGGACAACCTATGAGCGATCCTGCAACGATTGGGTGCCGTATGTTAAGGGCACAACTCACCGCATACGTGGTGGATCAATGGTAGGGAAAGCTTATATAGGACCGCAAAGGACATCGCACATTCTCCTTCCTACTGATTAAAATGTTTTAACATTTCCTTCTTTGCTAATGCCTCGATAAGGGACCAAGCAGTCATTAAATCGGTTTGTGTTGCATCGGATTTACTCTCAGGAATAGTTTTCATCTTTCCAGGTAACCAGTGATATGAATTTATCTATCTGTAAGGCTGTGTGTAATACCGTAAAGAACGGATACATTTGTACTTATTATTTTCCATGCGTTGATTACTCTACGTCTCTTTGATATTTTTTGTTTTATCTTGAAATAAGTTCGAATAAACGTTTTGTTTGTTTTTAAATCATTTTTTCCCCTGTACAAAACGAAGACTTTGTAAAACTGGGACCAATACTTCTTATCCACAACTCAAAATGAACTTATTATCAAACCGTGTATGATTATCTCATAAAATGTCCTAGACATGCAGCCTCAGAAATGACATATGTGGTATTTATTTTTATAAGTATGTAATTGAGAATCTGATGGAAATACGAAGAATAGCATTCCCTCCTAATATCAGAAAGGCCAACCATGAACTATCCTCCAGATTTCAAAAGTTGACATCACTGAACTATCTCTTCCTTAGCGTCACAGTCGAGAACTTTGACTCACAGAAACGAAGAAGTCTATATGTTAATGATAAATGGTAGTATTTTTCAGTTTGTCTACTTCAATAACTTTTATATATTTAGTCCTCCATGGAAGAAAATACCGGTACATCAAAACCACGGTGAGATTTTTTTCGCACATAATTAATTGTGTCCGATTCTTTGGAAGTCATGACTTTGGGCATATATATATATTGATTTTTTTTTAATTTGCACATAATTATCACAAAAAGGCATCAACTAATATTAATATACACTAATTATTGTCTTTCAAAGAAATCCCAGAGCAAAGCTCGGTTATAGAAGGTTTTTTTTTTGGTTGTTTATAAAAGAATATTTTTGTCCTTATATTGCCGTTTAAACGTTTTCACTATTAGCCGTAATAAGATCCATCAAGCCCAAAACTGGTCATAGAGCAGTTTACAGAACTCACGGGTCTGAGGGATGTTTTTCATCTTTGTTGTTATGTAAATCAGACAAGAGTTTGTGCCATGTAAAATAATCAAAATTATAAGATACAAAAACTCCAGATCTAGAAAAGAAAGAACTCAGATTATTTCAATCTTTGGTGGTTTCTCACAGAGGTCTGCCTTGAAGGATATTTGTTTCAAGCTAAGTCTCTGTTATAGACCAACGTCATTTTGTTTCTCAGTGCCAGAACGATACTTAAGAAACACATTAGTGTAATGAATATCTCATTTTTTTTTCTTTTTCAGATTAATTTCATTGACTGTTTTCTTACTTTTTTTTTATGTCTTTCTGAAGTCATTCTTTTGAAAAAATGGGTTTTGAATTTTTTTTTATTCTGTTTTTATTTCAATTTTTTTAGAGGGGGTGGTTGGGGAGTCACCTTTGCCTAAGTGTTTGTCTATGTCTTTCAAATGTTATTTACAAGTGTTTTCCCATAGCTGTAACAGCCTTGATGGCCTATCCTTATGTCAATGAGCTGGTCACGGAGCGAAAACAGATGAATGGTTATACATTTGTTTGTAATAAACAGGTTTTAGTCAAAACAGTGGTTAGGTTACATTATAGCGTTTAAATAATTCCATAGTATATTAATTCCGTAACAATCATACAGATAATTTAAAACGAGTATTTTTGTGTAAAGCGTTTGATGATCTCTCAGGGGAAGGCGTTTTTTCAATTTAATTTATTGTTGTTGATATTATTCTTGTTACTACTACTACTACTACTACTACTACTACTACTACTACTACTACTACTACTACTACTACTGCTACTGCTACTGCTACTGCTACTGCTACTGCTACTGCTACTGCTACTACTACTACTACTACTA
Source organism: Elysia crispata (assembly GCA_033675545.1). Taxonomy (NCBI): domain Eukaryota; kingdom Metazoa; phylum Mollusca; class Gastropoda; family Plakobranchidae; genus Elysia; species Elysia crispata. The sequence continues at coordinate 187,229 of JAWDGP010000921.1, forward strand.
CACTACTACTACTACTACTACTACTACTACTACTACTACTACTACTACTACTACTACTACTACTACTACTACTACTACTACTACTCCTACTACTACTACTACTACCACCACTACTACTACCACTACTACTACTACTACTACTACTACTACTACTACTACTACTACTACTACTACTACTACTACTACTACTACTACTACTACTACTACTACTACTACTACTACTACTACTACTACTACTAATAATACTACTACTACTACTACTACTACTACTACTACTACTACTACTACTACTACTACTACTACTACTACTACTACTACTACTACTACTACTACTACTACTACTACTACTACTAGCTACTACTAGCTACTACTAGCTACTACTAGCTACTACTACTACTACTACTACTACTACTACCACCACCACTACTACCACCACTACTACTACCAATACTACTACCACTACTAACACTACTAAAACTACTAACACCACTACCACTACTACTACTACTACTACTACTACTACTACTACTTACTACTACTACTACTACTACTACTACCACTACTACTACTACTACTACTACTACTACTACTACTACTACTACTACTACTACTACTACTACTACTACTACTACTACTACTACTACTACTACCACTACTACTGAATGTTCTTATTTATATTTATAATTATTTTTATTGTTATTATTATTATTATTATTATTATTATTATTATTATTATTATTATTATTATTATTATTATTATTGTTATCGTCATCATCATCATCAACATCATCATTATCATTATCATTATCATTATCATCATCATCATCATCATCATCATCATCATCATCATCATCATCATCATCATCATCATCATCATCATCATCATCATCATCATCATAACTATTATTAAATTTTGTGTTGTTATTACATTTGATTAATATCATCCTTCATTATTGACATTACTTTCACACTTACTGAAATAAGTGCATTGCCAGTAAGACAATTAAAGATGGATGAAAATGACTACAAAACTCAGATTAAAAAGTGCAGCAGCAAAAACTGAAAAAGGAAAAATATATGATGGATATGAACTAATTAGTTCATTGATGGGATGGATGCTTGTTGACTTGATAGAGTCTATTCACAAGGTTAGCCACTTTGAGGAGTGATTTCAATGTAAACCAGTTTTATAGCGAAACGAATAAATGAGAAAAGCGGGCGTGTTGTACTGAGCCATCACTTTGTTGGCTTATTGCACTCGTTTTGTTGTTCTATTTTACCCTATCACGCGCATCGCCTCCCTTAGAATAAAATTCCAAGATGAATTACCTACTTTTTTTATATAAACTTAATGAACACCATTGTTTAGACTCAGAATCCGTAATGGAATTTAAATACGTTATTGTATCTAATTGTTAATAGTTGTTTATTAATTTTTTTGTTCTTCTTTTCTACCTATTTAGAATCGTATTTGATTATTTATGTAACGACAGACTCAACTGATGATAACATTATTTTTGTTATGCTGTTTTATCTCTCCTTGTTGCCTCATGTTTGCTATGTAGAAAGCGCAACTGTCGAATAAAGACAACTACTTCCCTGTTGTAACCCAAAGCGACTTTATGTTCTGACTGTAATGGGTGCGCCGGACTCTCAGTGTTTTATGTTCTGACTGTAATGGGTGCGCCGGACTCTCAGTGTTTTATGTTCTGACTGTAAATGGTGCGCCGGACTCTCAGTGTTTTATGTTCTGACTGTAAATGGTGCGCCGGACTCTCAGTGTTTTATGTTCTGACTGTAAATGGTGCGCCGGACTCTCAGTGTTTTATGTTCTGACTGTAAATGGTGCGCCGGACTCTCAGTGTTTTATGTTCTGACTGTAAATGGTGCGCCGGACTCTCAGTGTTTTATGTTCTGACTGTAAATGGTGCGCCGTACTCTCAGTGTTTTATTTTCTGACTGTAAATGGTGCGCCGTACTCTCAGTGTTTTATGTTCTGACTGTAAATGGTGCGCCGTACTCTCAGTGTTTTATGTTCTGACTGTAAATGGTGCGCCGGACTCTCAGTGTTTTATGTTCTGACTGTAAATGGTGCGCCGTACTCTCAGTGTTTTTCCAAAGTCTGTACTAATACTAATAATGATTATGGTTATGATAAGGGAAATAACTATGAAATTGATTGCGGGCAATAGTGATTTTTTTTTTTTTTTGGGGGGGGGGGGAGGTTTGAAGGATGGTTATAATGACACAGCAGTAAGAGAAGATAATAGTGATGAAGATTACCATTATAATAATTATGATGATAGTAGCAGTGGCGATGAGGAAAATTAAAATAATAACAACGATGATGATACTAGTTATGATGATGATCATGATCATGGTGATGATACTGGTAGTCGTGTTTTTATTATTTATTCTTGGATATTTTATATACTCTCTAAATTCCATTCCTGTACAATGATATTTTGAAACAACTGTGGATCCAAAGTGGTGGATAAATTTCCCTGCCCCCTTTTTATGCATAAACATCCTCCAGGTCAAACTCCTTTGTTGTCACAGAATTTCATGTTTGTTCTATTTATAGTTTACTTTTAATGAAGCGCTAAATGAGGCGTTTTAGAAAGTTTCGGATTTTTTTTTTTTTTTTGATTTTTTTTTGAAAGTTTTTTGACTGATTTGCTATTTGCTCTGGATATTTTTTCCGCCCAAATGAGCTTTAATTTTGTCTGTGCCAATGATATAGCACTGGAATTTGTATTGTCACTAAATTGGCGATAGTGGTAACTTTACATCTAGAATACTGACAGTACGTAAAGAATTTGTCATGAACTGGCAAATATGTCTAAGTTATAGTTTGTTTTATGTTTTTTTATTTATTTACGTTCAGATTTTCACCATTCGCTTTGAGTCCTTCACTTCCATCCAAGTTTCTTAAAATTACTTCACTGTACAAGTTGAACAGGTCTGGTGACATCACACAACCTTTTCTCACTCCCCTTTTAATATTTGTGTACTCACTGAGTTCTCCACCTACCCTTACCGCAGCAGTTTGATCCCAATAGAGATTTCTAAGCACCCTCAAGTCTTTTCCGTCAATATCTAGCTGATTCAGCATCTCAAACAACTTTTCGTGCTTTACCTTGTCAAAAGCCTTAGAATAGTCAATAAAGCATATGTAGAGATCCTTTTGAACTTTAATACATCTTTCCATTAACATTGATAATGTGAATATTGCATTCCAAGTTCCTTTGTCAGGGACAAAACCAAATTGTGTTTTAGCTATCTCTGGTCTTAAGCTCTTGCGCATTCTAAGCATCAGTACTCTCAGTAGAACTTTGGTAATGTGGCTCATCAGACTAATTGTTCTATGTAGCTCACACTCAGTGGCACCTGGGATTTTTGGCAAAGCTATAAATACAGATTTTGCCAAGTCTTCTAGGATTGCTCCACTATCATAAATTGCATTGAGAAGTTTAGTTGTCATCCCTATACCCATTTCTTCTAGAGCTAGAATTATTTCTATTGGTATCCCATCGGGACCTGTAGCTTTCCCACGTTTCATTTTTCTTATGGCTACCTCTATTTCTGCTTTTAAAATTGGTGGGCCATCTGTGGTTTTCTTTATTGCAGGTCTCTCTCCTCTATTGTCTTTGAAAAGCTCCCCTATGTATTCTGACCATCTGTTCAAAACATCTTCTTTATCCATTAGCACTGTTCCGTCTTTAGATATGCAGATGATACTTCTCTACTAGCAGGATCGGAAGAGGATTTACAAAGGTTTCTAAATATTGTTGTAGAAGAGAGTGAAAAGCTGGGATTGTCTCTAAATGTAAAAAAGACTGAATGTATGGTAGTATCTAAGAAGAAAAACAATCCAGAATGCAAGCTTTTTAGCAAGGGAGAACAAATCAGGCAAGTACAGAAATTCAAATACCTAGGATATACATTGACATCTGACGGTAAATGCAGGACTGAAATTAAGAAGAGAATAGCCATTGCAAAGGCTTCTTTCCAAAAAATGAGCACCTTTCTTAAAAATAGAAATATATCATTTTCAACCAAATTGAAGGTTTTGAAAACATATGTGTGGTCTATACTTTTATATGGATGCGAAACTTGGACAATAACTGCAGGAACCAAGAAAAATTTAGAGGCAGCGGAAATGTGGTTCTACAGGAGAATGTTAAGAATATCATGGAAAGTAAAGAGGACAAACGAATCGATATTAGAAGAAACGAACCAAGAGAGATTCCTCATAAAAACAATAAGGAAAAGGCAACTGAAATTTTTAGGCCACATATGTCGCCATAAGGGACTGGAATTTTTATCTCTTACAGGCAAGATAGAAGGTACAAGAAGCAGAGGTAGACAAAGGATTACATTTCTTGATAGCTTGAGCTCTTTTGTGACAGGAAACAACAAAGACAACATAGCCTTACTGCGGATGACGGAAGATAGGGACAGGTGGAGAATCATGATCTCCAATGTCTGTTCCAGACAGGGCATTTGAGAAGAAGATTTATTTACGTATGATTAGTGTCTTGGTGAACTTCTTCTCACTTGCTGTCCATGACTATCATTTTTTGTTATAATAGTTTTGTTTCATTCAGCCATATTTAAAATACTGCGATCAAGAATCTCCTTTTTTCTGATGCAAAAAGTGTTGTTAATGTAGCTGTCATCTAAAAGACAGGTTATCTTAAAAGAGCTCTTGGAAACACTGAGTTACGCTTTTGGCGTTTTTAAAGACATGTGAGAAATTTAAAAAAGTCAATTATTATAATTATGACTATTAAGACTAAAGTTCTCTTTAGAATCGTTTCATTTATCAATAGTTATACACTCAAGCTAATTAATACACACATTTTAATGAGTTTTTGCAAAAGTTTAAATAAATATCACAGGTTTAAATAATGAAAAATTGCAGGTATATTTGAGTACATAACTTTTAAACCATTAGCATATGAAAAGTCAAATAATAGACAGCACAATATATGGTTATAATCTTAATGCATATAAATAAATCTTTAAAATAAAAGCAATGAAACCTAATTGGCCAAAATACTTTTAATGCGCATTTAAGAAATAAAACCCCTTAAAATACAAGTTTAAAGGATAGCGGATGAAAAAATGCCCGTCAAACACGATCTATTGAATTGAATAAAAACCGTACACCAGGTTCGTGTTCATTATAGATTAAATTTTAAAAAAATGTATCTTTTGCACGTCTGTTCACTCTGTCAGCATGAAGTCACAGACTTCGCATTCTTTCGTCAAAGCGATTTGAGGAGATTCATTGGGTGATTTGTATGAATTTTGAACTTCTAGCTTACAATATCTAGTGACCTTTATGCTAGTCATTTTGTATTGTTCGTCACATGAGATAATTTAACTAAAAAAAAATCATGGAGAAAAAAGCTGATACTATTATAGAAAATTTGATCAAATATTTCTTTGGAGAATCTACCCTGCACAGATACTTATGTACTGGTAATAAGGTGAGTTCTTTCAAGTTTAAAGTCGTCTAAGCTCCTGAAGAATCGTACCCGGAATGAAAGAAATGATAGAAGACAAAGACCGGTGACATTTAGAGAGATCTTAGTGCATAGAGCTAGTTGTATCGCAGTAGTCAGTCGGAAGGAACTATGGGATTTTGTAAGGGTTTTATAACATAGAAATATCGCTACATACGATGTGACATAAACGTTGTTTGAAGAAAATGTTGCACTTCAATAACTCGAAAACCGAATGCAATGTTAATCTAAGTCTTCTTTTGCCCATTTGACGAATCTAGAAGAGTATTATCCGGGGTTCCACAAGTTTGAGAGTTGAAGTCATCGTGAAAGCGGACAGTCCTTGCTGTAAGGAGCATCAGTCGTCCCTTGTACCCTGGCGTGCCGTGTAAAGCTGCCGAGCCAATGAGCTCAAACCCGTCACTCGGAGTCTGGGACCAGCGGCGTTTCTCGCAGGAAGGTCTTCTCAAGTTGGCCCGAAGATATGCCAGATACGCCTCTGAATCTGAAAAATCTTCGGCCTTCAAGTCCTGGCGGCTAAGAGATCTTTGGTAAAGAGAGGCTTGGGATAAGCTGATGTCAGGCGAGTCTCCCCTACTGTTCCGGTCAGAGAAAGACGAAAGAGATCTCTGAACCAACGTTTTGCGATCGGAATCATACTCGCTGAAGAGGGAAGACTTCCGACGTCTTTTGAGAAGATTGTGAAGAACCTCCGCCTTGTTTGGTGTGTCTGTTTCGGGTGTGTGCTCATCCTTCGAGGCGTTTCTCCATGAGTCACACAAGCCATATGACTCACTCTTGTTGATGCTTGTTTCAATGTCTATTTTAGTCGAGTTGGCCAGCTCTGAAGCAATAAGGCCGTTTTCTCGTAGTCGATATTTGCACATTGGAACTTTTGATGGCTCATTGTCGTAATTTATACTTCGACATCGTCTCCAGTACTCGGTATCAGTTTCTATATAGGATCGAAGTGCGTCGACCACACGATTTCGAAACTTTGCCAAAGAATCTCTGCGACATCTCCCTTTCCAAAGCGACCTTTTCAACTGCAAATGTTCATCGAGATCCTCCATCTTGGACGTTTTGATCTTGTCCCATTCGCTATCGTGGTTGAATCCCTGGTTCTGTTTTATTGAAGAGGGATTGGAGCGAGGCGGATATTCAGAGTCTACCCACGCAAGTTTCGGTGCATCACTCGTGGAAGTATGCACCGCCCAGCCATGTTGGGGTGGCACAGCACATCTAAGTGTAGAACTATTTCCTTCGCATTTATATTTTATGCTTTTAATAGTTTTAGAAGTATTTGGAACATTGCGACTGAAAGCTCTTGTGGCAATTCCAGCGCCGAATGAAGACCTTCTTACTCCGTCCCCAAGAAGATTCACAACATCTTTGTCTATATTCTCAGAATAGCGTCGTAGCTGAGTAACTTTTGCTTTTTCTGTCTCCGTAAATCCATTCTTCTCCAGAATCTGATCGACCTGACCCCTGATAGCTAAAGGTGAAAGGTTAACAGGAGACGAGAATGTCCCAGAAAATTCGTGAACTTTGTCTGGTAATTTTCCTTTGCGGTAATCCTCCAAGGCGCTGAACGAGTATCTCCGGAAAGCTTTCGGTGAACCTGCATGACCGGCTGCAAATACCTCGTCGTCGCGGACTGTTTTGTAGGTGGACGGCTCACTAAGGCGTCTCCAGTGCACACCTTTCGGGCTAGTATAGAGGGCGATGCTACCTCGCCTTGCCATGCTCCAAGCAATCAATGTTTTTGCTGGGCGTTAACTTTTCATAAGCAGATAGAACCCAAGAATTTCCTGCGACGAAAAACTGAAAAATAGTCTATAGTAACTTGAATGTGTTGTTACACCGAGAAAAGCACTCTTAAAGCAGCAAGTTTCTAGACACTAGCCTGGACACTTTTCTGGGTCCACTGTTTGTAAGGAGAATGCAGCAGACTAATCTGAAAGACAAAGGAAAATATTTAAACTGCATTATACTCTTGTGACTATACGCTAATTGAAAGGGAATGCATTGTTAATTGCATTCATATCTTACAAATCTATTGTTAAATCATTCAAAAAATAAAAATATCAAGGCGTATCATGTTTACCCTCATCTTTCCATAATGATTATTATAACCTATGGCTATTCGTTCTCCAAACCGTGATATTGATCCTGCTGTGATAGAAAAACTAGAATTTTTTCAAAGCTTGGTATTCATAATTCGTTCCCTTTAATACATGAATCTATAAAGTAAAAATCAAAAACGTGTTCGGAAGATAAATAAGAAAGACGAACAGCAGCCGTTGAGGTTTCAAACTTTTAAAGGATGTCACTTGGTAGCGTGGTCGATATCTGAACTTGTAAAACTTAAATCTAAAACTACACTCATAGATAAAACCTATATCTAAAACTACACTCATAGATAAAACCTATATCTACAACTACACTCAGATAAAACAGTAAAAGCACCAAAGTTAAACGCCCGACAGCGGAAGGGAAAGCTGTTTTTTTCCCTTTTTTAAATTTTAGTTTAATTGAAGAATCACTTACCTCTATCACAACAGTTGAAACAAAGTCTTCATTGTGTGTGCTATCTGTGGACCACTGAGATCACGACAGGAAAGTGTTTCATGATAGAGTTAACTTGCCTCGCCATGAACCATTGTTCTCTTGTGTTAAGAACAAATACATTATAATTATTCACTTTTTTCAGCGCATGGTCATGAACCAGTCAAATCTTAAGACATGAATTAGGTTTAACTAGAAAGTGGCGGATTGACTCATGGACGTTTGCTGCTACGAGCAGATAAAAGCCCACCACTTCTCTTCAAAGGGAAACACTTTGCGACAATCGGCAGTCTGTCCATTTCATACATAACGTTACGAGGATCTTGATCCGCTTTACTGGTGGGCCGTTAGAGCCCGGAGTAAACAGGCAAGTTTGGAAATGATTGGAGGTCCATACGGCACGGACACCAGCAGGTCTCGGAGATCAAAACAGTCCCGGTCTCTATCGATTGGGTGGCGGGGCTGGGCCGGCAACATACTGTCCTGTCCATGTCAAAAAAAGAAAGGCTGCTCTGATAAATCTTACTACTGCTACTACTACTACTACTACTACTACTACTACTACTACTACTACTACTACTACTACTACTACTACTACTACTACTGCTACTACTGCTACTACTACTACTACTACTACTACTACTACTACTACTACTACTACTACTACTACTACTACTTATACTACTATTACTTCTACTGCTACTACTATTACTACTATACTACTACTACTACTACTACTACTACTACTACTACTACTACTACTACTACTACTACTACTACTACTACTACTACTACTACTACTACTACTACTACTACTACTACTACTACTACTGCTACTACTGCTACTACTACTACTACTACTACTACTACTACTACTACTACTACTACTACTACTACTACTACTACTACTACTACTACTACTACTACTACTACTACTACTACTACTACTACTACTACTACTACTACTACTACTACTTATACTACTATTACTTCTACTGCTACTACTTTTACTACTATACTACTACTACTACTACTACTACTACTACTACTACTACTACTACTACTACTACTACTACTACTACTACCGCTGCTGCTGCTACTACTACTACTGATAATTAAATTGAATGTCGCAGTGGAGCTTTGTGACTAGTTGTGAAGCACCGTAAAAAAACGAAAACAGATAGAGTGCAGCTGCAAAAGGTACAAAACAAAACAAAACACGTGAGCTTTCGGCATTACGCCTTCGTCAGACACATAAACAAGAACAACAAACCATACAAGGATATTAACATATATAAATTTGAAGTACAAACAATGAAAAAAATATAAAAAAAAATAAATATATATGTATATAAATATAAAAAAGGCTATACTACTACTACTACTACTACATTGACTAATACTGCTGCTGCTACTACTACGACTAATTTTATTACTTAAATTGTCTAAACATTGGACTCTCTTAATCTGAGAGTGACGTGAATATATTGCACGCTTGTTTACTCTTAACATCTGTTTTGTACGTTTCATCAGTTTCGTGAAACTCACTAGAAATCTGTGGATAATAATGATTATGCACAGCAGTCAGGGAAAGTTCTTAATTCAATAAATACTTTGCGCAAAAAGGCACATGAGCGTATTTTGAACACTAAGCAATGTAAAGCACTTTGAATCGTTATTTGTACGTTATGAAAATTAATTTTCATTTCCAAGCATAACTAGATCTACGACGGTCTTTAATTTGTTACTAGATCTATAGGAATCCGGTCAAGTTGCTGAATTTTACGAATTGAATTTATTAAATCAAGTTTTTGTATTGTAAGATTCAATTTATCTTATTCAAGTGTAACATTTTATGGATCTAGAACTAGATTCTTTCTATGTATGATTCAGATCTTGAATCTGAATGGTTTGACGTAGACATAGAAGCCTACTTTTTTTAACAAAATAAACCCTACACTTGATCTAGATATTGGTCTAGAATTATTTACAATCTAAGTCAATCCATTGGTAAATTAGAAATTTAGTTGTGTATTACGTCTTTAGATGCGAAATCTACACCTTGAAATGTTGATTTATTTAGATTATTTACATACTTAATTTTTTACATAAGATAGATAATTAAACGATAGATGCAAGTTTAGTTGTAATCGATGATTTGACTAGCATAAACTTTGAGCGCCTTTTGGTT
>JAWDGP010000921.1:202500-210000 GCA_033675545.1 Elysia crispata
AAGTAGTAGTAGTAGTAGTAGTAGTAGTAGTAGTAGTAGTAGTAGTAGTAGTAGTCGTAGTAGTAGTAGTAGTAGTAGTAGTAGTAGTAGCAGCAGCAGCAGCAGCAGTAGTAGTAGTAGGAGTAGTAGTAGTAGTAGTGAGGAGAGGTTTCAGTGGTTGTTTTTGGTGCGATTTGGACTTTCCAAATCAAGATTGCAAGTCACTCAGGCAGGTTTAGTAAATACCTCCGCCATGAACCTTTTTTTTTAGGGAGCGTAGTGGCGTTTTGGAATAAGCTATGTTCTCTTTGATGGGTGCAAGCATCTATAAATCGTTGGTTCTAATCCCACCAATTCAAGTATTTTGGGTCATTTTCACTTAAAGCCTTATCCTAACCACTGCTGAGCACTACCTTAAATTCTAGCTCTTTCCATTCTTAGTAGTAGTAGTAGTAGTAGTAGTAGTAGTAGTAGTAGTAGTAGTAGTAGTAGTAGTAGTAGTAGTAGTAGTAGTAGTAGTAGTAGTAGTAGTAGTAGTAGTAGTAGTAGTAGTAGTAGTAGTAGTAGTAGTAGTAGTAGTAGTAGTAGTAGTAGTAGTAGTAGTAGTAGTAGTAGTAGTAGTAGTAGTAGTAGTAGGAGTAGAAGTAGTAGTAGTAGTAGTAGTAGTAGTAGTAGTAGTAGTAGTAGTAGTAGTAGTAGTAGTAGTAGTAGTAGTAGTAGTAGTAGTAGTAGTAGTAGTAGTAGTAGTAAAAGCGGTCGTTATAATTATGAAAAATAGTTATTGTTATAATAGTGATGAAGTTGCTGATATCGGCCATTATCTTAATCATGAGGATGGTAATGAAATTTCTGACTATGATACATGGTTGTACTAGAGCTGAATGCATGGGTCATCTGTGTGTTATGTGATAACTGTTCTTAACTGCAACGCTCCCGATTTCTGAAGGCTTTGGCTCAGAACCTTTCCTTGATATCTTGTCCCACAGGGAGTGTTTGCTCTGCTAGCGCTGGGTTGGATTTTTCTTCCTGTTTACATCGCCTCTGGGGTGAGTAAGGTTTTATGGTGCAGATTCGGGAAATACTTTTTCTAATCTAGATGTGAAAGTGAAAGGAAACCAGTTTTGAGGAAGAACGACGCCGTGTTTGACTTTATGTGAATCCACTTGTAACGTCAATCAGCGAGTAAAATGATATGTGTAACAATATAGAATCTTTAGAGATGCATAGGCTGCACAAAAAGCACCGGGCTTTCTATCATTGCTCTACTTTATCTCATGCACAAGAGAACAGGCCATAGACAAAATTAATAGTTTCATTGTAAGTGCAGGTTAGAGAATCATAATTGTAGAAATCTGTAGATCTGATCTGAAGTTTTCTAATTTAGAATTTATATTCCACTTCTTAATTTAGGATAGTCTTCTCATATCTCTGGGATTCATGTCTGTGGTTTAAATTCTTTCCACATTGTTGTTTAGTTTTTGTTATTTCCTGGGTTTGTTTGTTGTTGTTTTTTTAAGCGACCTAGAATTTATACAACTTTAAAATAATTGTGTTTCCCAGATTAAATGGATCCATTTTGAGCCGTTCCAAACCGTCTAGTCTGCTCCTTTTCTCAATCGAATCTTTTTGATTATTGTTGTCCTCTTGAACTTTATGACTTATTCTTACTATTACAATGTCTTAAAGTACTGTTTTGATTTATTTTACTATCTATGCTGTCTTTGTTACTTTTTGTCGTTTTAACTGCTGTAGTTGTTATTTTTTAGTCTCCATTGTCTGATATATGACTATTACTGCTGTTATTGATATTGATACCTACGAGGGCATATTGATAAGTTTTGCCTCCAAGTCCATAACTTTGGAAATAATGAAGACAAACAAATGATACTTACACCAAATGAAAGGTCATTTTATTTAGCACCAGATAACATATCATTTTTCAACATAATCACCGTCCCGTTCGATACAGAGCCGCCACCGACGGACGACCTGTTGGATGCCGTCAGCGAAGAAGTCTCTGCACCAAGAAAGAACAGCATTCTTCACATCTTCGTCTGTCTCGTAACGGTTGCCCTTGAGGTAATCCTTGAGTTTTGGAAAAAGGAAGAAATCGCTCGGAGCAAGATCTGGGCTATAAGGCGGGTGCGGTAATGTCCGGAGGCCTAAACGATCTAAAGCCGTGCGAGTTTCCAAACTTGTGTGAGGGCGAGCGTTGTTGTGATGGATGATGGAAACTTTCTCACTCCTTACCCGTCGCAACCTCGCTTTCATTTTCTCCAGTGTGTTCACATATTTCGTAGAATTCACGGTGTTGCCTTGTTCCAAAAATTCTGTGTGAACCACACCCTCACTGTCCCAAAAGATCGTGAGAAGCACCATCATCCATCACGACAACGCTCGCCCTCACACAAGTTTGGAAACTCGCACGGCTTTAGATCGTTTAGGCCTCCGGACATTACCGCACCCGCCTTATAGCCCAAATCTTGCTCCGAGCGATTTCTTCCTTTTTCCAAAACTCAAGGATTACCTCAAGGGCAACCGTTACGAGACAGACGAAGATGTGAAGAATGCTGTTCTTTCTTGGTGCAGAGACAAGACTGCTGACTTCTTCGCTGACGGCATCCAACAGGTCGTCCGTCGGTGGCGGCTCTGTATCGAACGGGACGGTGATTATGTTGAAAAATGATATGTCATCTGGTGCTAAATAAAATGACCTTTCATTTGGTGTAAGTATCATTTGTTTGTCTTCATTATTTCCAAAGTTATGGACTTGGAGGCAAAACTTATCAATATGCCCTCGTATATAATTTTCACTTTTTGGTTTTGCTTTGCTCTTGTAATGTTTGTTATTGTCGTCGTTGCGATTACTAAATTTTTTTGTGTTAGAGAGCCATGGCAGCTAAATTATTCCGTGAAGTCGAAAATAGCAGAGATATCTAGACATGTAGTGTTGATCAGACACTGTCTTGTGGGTGAAGGAGTATGAATGGCAGTTGAACAATTCCGGTATCTAGACATCTAGTGTTGATCAGACACTGTCTTGTGGGTGGAGAAGTATGAATGGCAGTTGAACAATTCAGGTATCTAGACATCTAGTGTTGATCAGACACTGTCTTGTGGGTGAAGAAGTATGAATAGCCAAGCGGCAGTTGAACAATTCCGGTATCTAGACATCTAGTGTTGATCAGACACTGTCTTGTGGGTGGAGAAGTATGAATAGCCAAGCGGCAGTTGAACAATTCCGGTATCTAGACATCTAGTGTTGATCAGACACTGTCTTGTGGGTGGAGAAGTATGAATGGCCGAGCGGCAGTTGAACAATTCAGGTATCTAGACATCTAGTGTTTATCAGACACTATCTTGTGGGTGGAGAAGTATGAATGGCCAAGCGGCAGTTGAACAATTCAGGTATCTAGACATCTAGTGTTGATCAGACACTATCTTGTGGGTGGAGAAGTATGAATGACCGAGCGGCAGTTGAACAATTCAGGTATCTAGACATCTAGTGTTTATCAGACACTATCTTGTGGGTGGAGAAGTATGAATGGCCGAGCGGCAGTTGAACAATTCAGGTATCTAGACATCTAGTGTTGATCAGACACTATCTTGTGGGTGGAGAAGTATGAATGGCCGAGCGGCAGTTGAACAATTCAGGTATCTAGACATCTAGTGTTGCACTGTCTTGTGGGTGAAGAAGTATGAATGGCCGAGCGGCAGTTGAACAATTCAGGTATCTAGACATCTAGTGTTGCACTGTCTTGTGGGTGACGAAGTATGAATGGCCGAGCGGCAGTTGAACAATTCAGGTATCTAGACATCTAGTGTTGATCAGACACTATCTTGTGGGTGGAGAAGTATGAATGGCCGAGCGGCAGTTGAATAATTCAGGTATCTAGACATCTAGTTGATTAGACATTGTCTTGTGCGTGAAGAAGTATGAATGGCCAAGCGGCAGTTGAACAACTCACTTTTGTTTACTTCATAGACTTCTTCAACATTCCATGAAAAGTTAACTCAAAACATTAAAAACGTATGAAACTAGTAGTATTCGATGCGTAAGATGTCCGATGTTTTCGACTTATTAGATACTCGACTGCTGAATCAGAACTGGTCTGATTCCACACGTCTAATCTTTCGTCATATTACGCATCTTACAATAAAAAAAAAGCTTGAAGGCTTTTGTTTTCTTTTGTTTTTCTTTTTTTTTTAATTGTTTTATTATATTATTATTATTATTATTATTATTATTTTTATTTTTTTTTTTTTTTTTGGGGGGGGGGGGGGGTATTATTTATTTGCTAGTTTGTGTAGCTCACATTAATTTTTGTAGCACTTGATTGAAAAACTGCGGGTTTGAGTAAAGCCAGCGATAACAGCTCATTATCTAAAAAAACTCGCCCGGTAAAATAATTGCACTATTACATGAGCCTTTTTATTTATTTATTTTTTTTTTTTTTTTGGGGGGGGGGGGGGGGGGGGGGGGGGAATAAACACTTCATTTTGGCATCAATGAGGTTAAGTTTTTTTTATCATTTTCCAACTCAACACATTGCAATAAAAAGGAAACCTTAAGGGCTAACAGCTTTAAAAAAATGAAATATAATATACAAGCACCTCATGCAAAAAGCTCATTTCCCAGCATAGCGGCATAGGAAATCTGTTAGTCAGACCTCAGGGCATCGTCTTATATGAGGCGGGGATGAGAAGGTAACACCTCCACAAGTGCTCTGCTCTCAAAGAAACACTGTCTCCTGGTTGCAGGTAAGATATTTTTTAACCACTGGAAAATGAGTTTCTTATTGACCAGTCCTTGCAAAGTATTAGATGAGCCTTGGTTATCTAGTTAAATCTTGATAAATACAGTTGATCATACTAGTGAATTAATAGAGTGATCTCCCTCTGGCCCAGTCGATAACAACCGTGGAGTATGTGCGCAAGAGGTATGGAGGGGTTCGCATGGAAGTTTACCTATCAGCAGTTTCTATCGGTCTCATCATTGTCTCCAAAATTGCGGTAAGTTTATGACATGTTAAGTTTAGCTTAACAACATTGTGAATGATATTGGGATTAATTGTTAGATTCTAGAATCGGAAATTTTTACCAAAAGAAATGGCACTTTCAAGAAAACTTAAACAAAAACAAAAAACTGTGCGTCTCAAATAGATATTCCTTCCCACCCCCAACCCAATGTGCACCAAAAAAACATTCATTAAAGAATAAGGATTCGATTAACTTTGCTTTGCACAGTTTTGGGGGGAAAATTAAATATTTGGTTTCCGAGAGTGGAAATAACTTTTGTCCGTCTCCTTGTCATTTTTTTGTGTGTGTCATTATCTATTTTCTCCTTATCTAGTCCTTTTCCTTCTTCTTTTTAGCTATGTTCTTCGTCTTTCTATTATTATTATTGCTAGTAGTAGTAGTAGTAGTAGTAGTAGTAGTAGTAGTAGTAGTAGTAGTAGTAGTAGTAGTAGTAGTAGTAGTAGTAGTAGTAGTAGTAGGAGGAGTAATTGTAGTAGTAATATTAGTATTAGTATAATTGGTATTAGTATCATCATCATCATCATCATCATCATCATTATTATTATTATTATTATTATTATTATTATTATTATTATTATTATTATTATTATTATTATTATTATTGTTGTTGTTGTTGTTGTTGTTGTTGTTGTTGTTGTTGTTGTTGTTGTTGTTGTTGTTGTTGTTGTTGTTGTTGTGTTATTATTATTATTATTATTATTATTATTATTATTATTATTATTATTATTATTATTATTATTATTATTATTATTATTATTATTGTTGTTGTTGTTGTGTTATAATAATTATTATTATTATTATTATTATTATTATTATTATTATTATTATTATTATTATTATTATTATTATTATTATTATTATTATTATTATCATTATTATACTGTTATCATCATCATCATTTTTATATTTCTTCTTACTATCTTGGCTGATAAAAAATGGGTCTCTGGCAGTGCCATCCGTTTCATACTTTACAGCAGACATATTAATTTGATAATTGATATTTTGTTTGTTACTGCCCAGGTGGAGCTGTATTCATTGAACCGGCTTCTTGAGATCGTATATGGCATCATTCCTTCGTTTGTTGCATGCCTGATTCTGCTGATCGTTGCTTCTCTCATTACGTGCTCTGGTGAGTTGCCTGCCCATCTCTTTAATATAGAACGCATGTGGTGATGATGATAGTAATAGTATTGATGATGGTGATGAAGATGAAGAAGATTTTTTTTTGTTTTTGGTCTATTTTTTATTGGCTGTATTGTACCTATAGGTTTTGAAAGAGCTAAATGATAATCTGCAGCGAAAATACGCTCGTGTTACGCCTTTACTATTCTGGCAGTTTAGCGTTTTACAGTTACGTGTAAAAGAAATCAGGATCTAACATTAAATCAGCAACATAAAATGTTCAGCTCCAAACCTGACTGCGAGAAAGCTAGACATTGTATCTATATTTTGTGTGTTCGTTTGAGATAGAGCTGAAGAAACTTGTACTTCATTGAGTGAATGGCGCTAAAGCCAGTCAATCAAACGGTCTTTAAGATCCTTCAATAAGTTTTATTTAATCGAAATATTTTTCACTGCTGTTGTAACACCAGCCTTCAGTTCAGAGACTGAACTTTATATTTGAGAAATTGGGATTTAAAATAAGGGATTGACTTGTAAAGTGTTTGATTAACATTAGTGCTTGGTTTGCGCTCAATATCTTTTATGTTTTAATCAATCAAACGATGTGTGAAAGGAGGTTACTCTCTCAAGAGTCTCCCCTTCATGGTGACGTTAACTTTTTTGTTTTCCACTGACATACTTTTAGGTGGCTTAAAGACTGTTGTGGTTAGTAACAGCGTCCAAGGCATTCTTCTGGTGCTTGGGGCAACCTGCATAGGACGCTACAGTGAGTGACACTAGATGGCAAGCTGGTTTCTTCACTTCCTCTCCATCCTCAAGACTTTATCGAATTTGGTAACACACAACATTGGGTGTCAGTATTTCTGGAACTACACTTTAATAAGGCACAAGCATGATACCCCGTTCAAATGAATGGTAGAGGAAGACCTCTATGTTGAAGAACAGCTAAAATTATAACAATAAAAAATGTTATGTATTCCTTGGAACCCTTACTTTAACAGCTTTAGAGTGTACAGAACCTTGAGGTATTGAAATTCTTTTCATATACTGCCAAGAAGTAGAGGTTTAAAGCAAAAAAAGTAGACCAAATCTCAGCACTTCTCTCTCTACAGCCTCTATTTCGTTTATCCCTCGACCGAGGCAAATATTAATTTCGTGTCGATGTGATCTACTGCGGATACAAAGTAGTAAGCAACGAGGTGTCGTGGGAAAAAAATTAAGGTTGAATTTTTATTCTATAGGTTTGGATCTATAGTTTTGTGTATTAAACTAAATATAGTTTTATATAGAGGCTGTTCACATGTTCATAAATTCAAAACAAACCTTTTAATAATCAAGTTGAATACTTTGCTGCAAGCC
>JAWDGP010000921.1:215000-224006 GCA_033675545.1 Elysia crispata
TATTATTTGAATACTAGAATTTTCGTAGACTGATGGAAGAACTCAACTGAAAGCTTCTCTATAATTCACTATTAGAAAGTGACAAAATGTCGCAGTATGTTACACATAGAAAGTTCCTTATTACATAACCCGGTTATGATATTTCTGTTTTAGCATAGAATATTTATTTTGTAAGTCAGGGCTGTAGGATTGTGTTATTTGCATAATACGTTAAGGCTTTTTATTAATATTAAGGTCTTATTAGAGATAAATAACATTGTATTTATAATTTTGTTTGTATCAACAGGCCAAAAGCTAGATGATCCGCTTCTATTTCCATAGAATGCTAGACCTTGGCTATTATCAAGAAAAAGCTTAAGAGCTCTCTGATCATAGTATTCACTATATAAAAAAAATCAGCGTGAGATTCTCGCAAACTTCTTTGAAGTGCAATAATAACCTGTCCTCGTCACATTTACCACCATGTAATAAACAAAGCAGGCTTGGTGTAGAATTTTAAATTTATCACCATGTAATAGACAAACCAGGCTTGGTGCAGCATTTTAAATTTATCACCATGTAATAAACAAACCAGGCTTGGTGCAGCATTTTAAATTTATCACCATGCAATAGACAAACCAGACTTGGTGTAGCTTTATAGTAAATGCACGCAATACTTTCTTAAATGATCCTGTCAATCTGATGTAATAATTCAAGCTTTACGTAAAAACATCATGAAATCGGATGGACTCGACTTTTTATAAAAGTTTTTTTTCCCTGCATTAGATAAGAAGGGAAGATCACTGCTGAAACAATACTGAGCAACTTTCCTTACTTGTTGAACTATCTCTCAGTTTCCTATCTTGATAGTGAAATAATCCGAGAGGGTTACGTATTGTCTATTAGAGAAAAACATCAGACCACGATTTTTTACAAGCTTTTGTTATAATAGACTTTCTAGAACTATAGAGCTCTCTCATTGTATCGAAATAAAGGTATCATGCGCAGATCATCTTGCGACACGTGCATTCAATACCTCAAAATACTCAATGACAAAAAACTATTTTTTTGGGGTTTTTTTTTTAATAGACTCTCCGAATCGATTGCAATATTTCCATAACTTTTTTGTTTGAAAAGTATTCTCTCTTTAAAACAGCTCAATGTCTTCATTCTAATTTAAAGGAAAATAAATGCTTTTAACAGAAACTGACAACAAAATTAGGCCTTAGATGATAAACAACATGAAAGATAATTTTAGTTACATCTTCCATTTTGTTGGTCCACTGCCCTATTCAAAACTCTTAGCTAATAAAATCAGTTTGCACACAGTCACTGGCTCTCTGGCTGTCTATAGCCGACTCTGTCGCTCGGATTAAATCTCTTTATTATATGCCTGTTTCCCTGGATTTTCTAAGACTTGCCGAGGTTTAAAATTAGGGAAAATTTGCTCTTCTTCACTTGGTGCTGATCCCCAAAAGCAACTGCCTTTCTTATGAAAAGATGACCCCTTTAAAAATATTCGTAAATGAGAATATTATTGATGCTGCAGCCAATTTTTTTTCGTTCTCCTGAAACATTGAGAGTCTCTTTGGTTCCCGGTCCAGGCTGTTGTACAGAGTGGTCTTGGTGCCCGCGATATTGTCCAGGCGAAATACGCTTGCATCCTGTGCGCGTACGGCAAGATCTTGACCATAATCTTCCTGATCCTGCCTGGCATAGTGGCCAGAATTTTGTACACAGGTCAGGCTTACCGGTCAATACCATCCAAAGAAAACTTAATACATAACAATGACTTCCATACCACGTACAGATATACGAATCTTACATTTTGTTTGTGTGCATCTGTACTACAAATGATATCTTTGCTATGGAATTAGTTGCTAAGATCTCATTTTTTTAAGGCTTGGAGTTCACACGGTCTGGAAGAGGGTTAAAGACTATACTGTCGTTTCAAGGAATATCGGATAAAACCTGAAAGGTCAAAGTCTTCCACATCAGGTGGAAAAATATATCCTCTCAATTTATATCTTCTTTTTTTTACAATTAAGTCTCAGATTAGAAAGTTCTTCTTTGATACACAGTATTCATCACTGAGCCTCTCATGGACTCCAAGTCAGATAACGGACAATGGTCTGCGTAATTAAAGATGCTTTCATATCATCGTAGGTCACCCAGGATTTAATTAAATTATCATGCTTAGTTAAACTAAATTTAACTTCTGTTAAAATCGACATTTTCTCTGCCTGCTGTAGATCTTGTGGCATGTGCTGACCCTACCGTTTGCCAGAGGATTTGTGGCTCCACGCACGGATGTTCAGATATGGCTTTCCCGCTGCTATTCCTGGACGTCGTCCCACAGGGATACAGGTCAAACAAACAATGCAGTGGTCATAATTCGCGCCTCTTTTCTCCCTTAAATTGGTTGAACAAAAACAGACAACTAGTAATCAACCCATAATCTCGACGTTGAAAAAGGGAACAACATCTTTATTTTATTTTATTGAATTCCATGTACTATCTTTTGTAGTTTTCCCAGTTCATCAAATTTTGTTAAGTAAAATATTCTGTATGCGACGCCTTGTTTTTCATCCTACTCCACTACTTGAACTTATCTTCGTAAACTTGTCTTCTTCCCCACGGGCTTTTTCCATCAATTGTCAGAGGCGTGGTCCTTGCTGCCTTACTGGCGTGTGGTGTGTCATCGCTGTCTGCCAGTCTCAACAGCGGCAGCACCATCTTCACACTCAATGTCTACCGCAACTTCAGGCCTATCATGATGGAGACGGAGCTTCTCGTGGTTACCAGGTGATTTTCACTAGGGAATTTCGCATTGTTTTGAATTGTTTCCCTTGTTTTTTTATGATTGAATCACAGACTGTATCGATTCAGCCCCCCGCCAGGTTGGACAGAAATAATTAGAGGAGGATTGAATAGAGGGACCATCGAATTTTGATCTTTGTATATTTGTCTGTTTGATTTCGGGCGAAAAAAATGGGTTAAATCCCTCCTGGAGCTTGTCTTAAGAAAACTTTTGCTAGAGGTGACATACTAGACCAAATGTTAAGAAAAACTGAGATACTGTTCTCTAAAGCTTTTCCGATAATCATCACCATCATCAATGTTTCTAAGTACTTTAACATCCATTCTATGTATCACTCTGTCTTATAAACGAAGATTATAATCATCACCATCCTCAGCGGCAGCGGCATTAATATCATCATCTTATTCACCATCCTCAGCAGCAGCGGCATTAGTATCATCATCATCATCATTATCATCATCATCATCATCATCATCATCATCATCCGCAGCAGCAGCAGCAGTAGCATTCATATGATCATCATCATCAGCAGCAGCAGCAGCATTAATATCACCATCATCACCATCATCATCATCATCATCCTTAGCAGCAGCAGCAGCAGCATTAATATGATCATCATCATCAGCAGCAGCAGCATTAATATCATCACCATCACCATCATCATCATCATCATCATCATCATCATTATCACATCATCATCATCATCATCATCATCATCATCATCATCATCATCATCATCCTTAGCAGCAGCAGCAGCAGCATTAATATGATCATCATCATGAGCAGCAGCAGCAGCATTAATATCATCACCATCATCATCATCATCATCACCATCATCAGCATCAGCATCAGCATCCTCAACAG
The DNA here is from genome assembly GCA_033675545.1 of Elysia crispata. Classification (NCBI taxonomy): domain Eukaryota; kingdom Metazoa; phylum Mollusca; class Gastropoda; family Plakobranchidae; genus Elysia; species Elysia crispata. The sequence goes on from JAWDGP010000921.1 coordinate 218,665, forward strand.
CAGCATTAATATCATCATCATCATCATCATCATCATCATTATTACCATCCTCAACAGCAGCAGCATTAATGTCATCATCCTCATCATCATCATCATGATCATCATCATCATTATCATCATCATCGCTATCTTCAGCAGCAGCAGCATTAATATCATCATCATCATCATCATCATCATCATCACCATCCTCAGCATCAGCAGTATTAATATCATCATCATCATTATCATCATCAAAGTCAACATAATACTCTACGCATCCTTACTTTTGAATTGATTTTTTCTTTCAAATGTCATGAAATTAATATTGTTTTATTTTGAAAATAAGAAAAACCTATTTTGTGGTTGATTTCCAATCCCCTCTTGGCGCTGTTACTGCTGCCAGCTGTAAAAATTATTTTCTATCCTTTTCCTGCTCACCAGGACGTCGGTAATTGTGATTGGCTGTTTAAGCCTGATGGTCGTACCGTTCGTGAAGGCGACTCCGCTACTGCACGACTATATCCAGAACATCACCTCGAGCTTTGCTCCTCCAATCCTGGCTGTGTTTCTGTGTGGGCTGCTGTGGGAGAGAGCCAGTGAGCAGGTAGGTTTGGTACTCAACACACTCGGTCTTGGCCATCTTGAAAAAAAAAAAACATTTTTTTTAATTGAATGACATGCATTGTATTGCTTTCATTGTCCGTTCAAGCTGTAAGGAGATAGCAATGCTTCTTGATTGATGTTTAGTAAATCATCTCTAGATTTAGGTCATAAAAACTTCATTGATCTTAGCAACACCCATGAACTGTCTATCACTATTTATGGCGGCAAAAACAGTTTTCACTCTTTTCTGACATTTAAGTTTGTTTTCTCCATTTTTTTTTTATTCCTTTTAATCTTTCTTACATCTCTGCATGTCCTGTTGTATTTTGTCTCTCAGGTGTTTAATTTTTTTTTTTTTTAAATTTTTTTATTTATTTTTTTTTTTAGCCTTAATCAACTGATCACATCAGGGTTAGGCCAGGACAATTCGATAAAAGAACCTCTCTCTCAATCTCTCTTTTTCTTTCTTTCACTTTCCCCTCCCTCTCTCTCTCTCTCTCTCTCTCTCTCTCTCTCTCTCTCTCTCTCTCTCTCTCTCTCTTTTTCTTTCTTTCTCTTTCCCCTCTCTCTCTCTCTCTCTCTCTCTCTCTCTCTCTCTCTCTCTCTCTCTTTCTATCTATCTATCTATTTATCTATCTATCTTTTTCTCCCCTTTCATCCCTCTCAACCTCCCCCTCGCCCTCCACCCCTCACATCCCCCAGTCAGCCTTCCGGGCGCTACTCCTGGGGCTCCTGTTAGCAGTGATCCGCCTGGTGTGGGGTCTGCCCTTCAGCAGGGAGCAGTGTGGCGACAAGCCTAACCGACCTTCTCCACAGATCATCGCAAACTTCCACTTCCTGCATTTCAGTATCTTTGTGTTCGTCCTCTGCACCGCCTACATCGCAGTGGCTGGCGTCTTCTCGGAGCCCATCAGTGAAGTCCATGTACGGCTCTAGGTTTGCTTCAGCCGCTCGGCTCAGAGCTCTGTTCACTTCTCGTCTTCTGTGGCCACTTCCTAACATGTTCGTTGTCCAAACACAGACTCGTTTCATGTTTCATTTTCTAAGATGTTTTATTAACACCTTCAGTCGAACCAATTTCTGCGCCCTAAACAATAACCATCCAAAAAGATCCGATATGAAGAACTCTTGGTGACTCCATCGGGAAAGAGACACCCCGGTATCCGGTGTATGGTGGTTATATGAGGTACTTGTTGCCAACTGTCCAAATATTTCATCTAGTATGTAAAGAAAGTCCACAGTAAACCTTTGCGTTCGCATATTGCGCACGTGAAGGACTAAATTATTTTTTCAAAAGGAAAAGAAAATTAACATGTGTGAGATATTGATGGTTGCAAGAAGGCGGTCAGTAATATTTAAGAACTTTGTGTCTATTGTTTACTTTTTAGAGACAAAAATATGAGTATTACTTGAACGTTAAAATCCATAGTTAAGTATATATATATATATGATATATATATACTCGCGCATATATATATATATATATATATATATATATATAATATATAAATATATTTATATATATACATGTGTGTGTCTATACAGTGTGTGTGTGTGTATATATATATATATATAGTACATTCTTTGTGCGGGGTGTGGGGGGAGATGAGGGGGAGAGGAAAGAGAGAGAGAGAGAGAGAGAGAGAGAGTGAGAGAGAGAGAGAGAGAGAGAGAGAGAGAGAGAGAGAGAGAGAGAGAGAGAGAGAGAGAGAGAGAGAGAGAGTAGATGATCTGAATTTAATTTCGTTTTTGTTGACCACAGTCTGATTATTTTATTTGCTTTTCTCCTTCGTGGATTCTTGCTGCGTCCAACTGGTGCGCCAGATGTACCGCCTCCTGTACTGGCTGCGTCACAGCAAGCTGGACCGTGTCGATCTGGATGAGCTGGACGAGGAAACTTACCGAGCAGCTACACGCAGCCGAGCAGGTCTCGGAAGATTCGGAGTCAGTGCGCAGGTGCAAGACTTGATCCAGCTGCACAATTTTAGCGCATGTGTCCTCATTAATTTTAATAACGATGTGTTGCAGCCATAGTACAGAGGTTCCCAGAGGAGCTCTAATCTCGAGCGGCGTAAAAAGGGACAGAATTTCATTTTCATAAAATTTACTGATTTTTCGATAGTGTTGAACAGGAGGTTTGCAGTTGCTGGTTGTGTCCTTTATCATTTTGTCAGTTTTTACCGAAAGCCTTAACCACTTTGTGTGCCCCTTTGGGGCTTAAGTGAGGGGGAGATGGAATGGGGTAGGCACGCAGGCGGGTTGGGGGACGGGGGGGGGGGATAATTACAACATGTAGTTCATTAATTCTGTTAATTAATTTCTATCTCTCATGTAAGGATCAGCTGATCACCCCGAAACGCAGTCGTGGAAAAAATAATGTCCGAACATATGCATTTAGATATATTTGTATGTAATAAAAAATCCATTGATCATAAGACACTGACATAAAGAATTTTGTTTGATCAAAAAAATGTAAGCGCTTTGCCCCTATTTTACAGAGCAAGAGCCATCAGAACCTATGGCTAGAGCCGCGTCTATAACAAGCGCGTCAGTAGATTTTCAACCACCAGCCGAGGTTGCATCACCCGCCGCGAAAGAGCCCAGCGCAGAGGAGGCGGAGCAGAGCGCCGAGGGAACTGCACCGTCACTGGCCGAGGAGGTCGGAGGCTAGCTCTGGAAACAGAGGTTCACGCAGGGCGACGTGCGCACAATCAAGTCACTATGCCTGATTCGCGACGACTTCCGTCCGTCAGGCTGGTCACCAGGAACGTGCTGCGGGAGACAGTGAAGCAGCGGGCAGACATCCACGAGAGTTCAGGGCGGGGGGCATCTCTCAACATGTGCACGCTATGCTGCTCCTGTTGGTCACTGCTGTGTTGTGGGGATTTCTAGCGTAGCTCACATTTCAATCTAGTATTTTGAAGCGCATTAGCTTTCACATTTCAACTAGTAAGCTCATTTCTAGCATAGCTCACATTTCAAGTAGTATTTCTAGCGTAGTCACATTTCAACTAGTATTTAGCATAGCTCACATTTCAAGTAGTATTTCTAGCGTAGCTCACATTTCAATCCAGTATTTCTGCAGCATAGCTCACAATTCAAGTAGTATTTCTAGCGTAAGCTCACATTTCAAGTAGTATTTCTTAAAGCATAGCTCACATTTCAAGTAGTATTTCTAGCGTAGTCTCACATTTCAACTAGTATTGTTCTAGTATAGCTCACATTTCAAGTAGTATTTCTAGCGTAGCTCACATTTCAACTGGCTGTATTTCCTGGCATAGCTCACATTTCAAGTAGTATTTATTTCCTGGCGTAGCTCACATTTCAACTAATTGTATTTCTAGCATAGCTTCTATTTTTCAAGTAGTATTTCTAGCGTAGCTCACATTTCAACTAGTGATTTTCAGGATAGCTCACATTTCAACTAGTATTTCTAGCGTGTATCACATTTCAACAGTATTTTAGCGACTCTAGCATTATCACATTTCAACTAGTATTTCTAGCGTAGCTCACATTTCAATTAGTATTTCTAGCATAGCTCGCTACATTTCAAGTAGTATTTTCTAGCGTAGCTCACATTTCAACTAGTATTTCTAGCGTAGCTCACATCTCAACTAGTATTTCTAGGATAGCTCACATCTCAGCTAGTATTTCTAGCGTAGCTCATTTCAACTAGTATTTCTAGCGTAGCTCACATTTCAACTAGTATTTCTAGCGTAGCTCGCATTTCAACTAAGTATTTCTAGGATAGCTCACATTTTCAACTTGAGTATTTCTAGCGTAACTCACATTTCAACTAGTATTTCTAGCGTATGCTCACATTTCAACCCAGAGTATTTCTAGCGTAGCTCACATTTCAACTAGTATTTCTAGCGTAGCTCACATTTCAACTAGTATTTCTAGCGTAGCTCACATTTCAACTAGTATTTCTAGCGTAGCTCACATTTCAACTAGTATTTCTATACTAGCATAGCTCACATCTCAACGAGTATTTCTAGCATAGTTCACGTTTCAAGTAGTATTTCTAGCATAGCTCACATTTCAACGAGTATTTCTAGCATAGCTCACATTTCAAGAGGTATTTCTAGCATAGCTCACATTTTAAGTAGTATTTCTCCCATTTGCTGAACTATTGAAACATTAACTGATTAAGCTATTGAAATGAAGATCTTGCGTGTGTTTGTGTTATATAGGTCGATAAATATCCCACACTTCAGCTGACACTACTGCGAGGAATTTGAAAAAGAAGCACAAGTTCAATGGAGTAGTAAGAGAGAAGATCGGGAAGCGAAAAGAGGAGAAGAGCGAGTGAGAATTGCTGAGACAGACAGACAGACAGACAGAAACAGATACAAAGACAGATAGAGAATGTCAAGTTTGAAATGCACACATCAGAATGAAATCAAGTCATTTCAAAGCTTACTATTCTGGAGTTGCATTGTTCCCAGGTTCCCTCAAGGTATGTCTTAATCCTGAAAACTATCCGCTCACTATAAAAACGCCAGAATTAAAAATAAAATATTGTGAAAAGTAAATTTCTTACAAAATCAATCTACTTTTCGCTGAAGTCTGGACTGATGCTCGTGTTCTGGAAGAAAAAACCTTCTCACTCCGCCATTCAATCGTTCAATTAATGATGAACTTTGACCTCCAAGGCGGCACTCGCACTTATTACTAAAGATCTACGGCTTTTAGAATATAAGTTGGGGGTGCCGAGCTAGGACTCTATTGATGTATGTGTGTGTGTGTGTGTGTGTGCG
>JAWDGP010000926.1:2500-11205 GCA_033675545.1 Elysia crispata
AAATTGACACCGCTTCCCAACCTGTAAAAACTGGAAAGAAAGCACCAAAACTTTTAATAGAAAAAAATCCTTAGCATTTTGCCCTGCCTGCATTGTTCTTACAGTACAAGCGAACAAGCAATGCAGGCTTTCCTGTCTTTTCTCCACAGTCCGCATGTATATGAAAATATGTATTTATTTCCATAAGAGGCAGAATAGAAAAAAGCAAAGGAAAGTGTAATTACTTCTTGGGTGAGGCCATGCCCTTGATGGTTCAAATCCTACACTGTGATGGCCAGGAAGGGCGGAGACTGGTCTTTCGGCTTCTGGATCTTCAACCGAATCTTGGCTTGACAACCTAGTTTGAGGGATCTGTGAAAGTGATGAAGAGTATGTAGTTATGTGTCTATAGATAGAGTTGAATGCTACAAAGTTCATTTAGTGTATAGCATCAAGCCACATGGTAGGCAGTGGCCAACATCTAAAGAAAAATAACTATGGCTTATAAAATCTGAAACTACAAAATAAATCATTGATTGGCAAATCTAGATCTAGAGTAAATTATGATATTTGTCCTATGAACTGCAAAATGTTTCAGATCAGTACTCTGACAATGCCTTTCAATAAGGCTTTTGGTGCCCTCATGCCAAATTTTCCATTCTGTTATAGATCTAGAATCTAGATCTAGATCTACTCAAAGAGGCAGGGAAGGATTTAAAAATCTAGGCTCAGGATAACTCACCCCTGATCTTTAACCAACCACTAAAATCTAAAATCAGATCGTCTAGATCTGGATATAAGGCCTATCTATATTTAACTCTAGATCTCATTTGCACAATTGATGGGACTTACCTTTGGCATGGGCGCTGGTGTGTTTGGACGGGGAGTGCTTGCATACAAAGAGAATGCTTTTAATTTAGGTACTTCAGTATTAGTTCTTTGACTGACTCACTCGATCTTTTCACAAATAGACTGTGAGTGCCACTGAAAATGATTTAAGGGCTGCCTCAAACTCTTCATAGGCCTTGAACACACGTCCTTTCTCCATTTTGAACATTGGTGGAAAGGAAGTGAAATCTGAGTCAAACACGAATTTTGTGACATCACATGGCTTTCCGTGTCCGTTTAGACCAATACCAATTATCTAGGAGGCCTGTTCATAGGTTATGTAATATTATTCAGATGGGCCGGTCTGCGGGGTGCTAGCAATGTGCTCTCTCTCTCTCTCTCTCTCTCTCTCTCTCTCTCTCTCTCTCTCTCTCTCTCTCTCTCTCTCTCTCTCTCTCTCTCTCTCTCTCTCTCTCTCTCTCTCTCTCTCTCTCTCTCGCTCTCTCCCTCTCTCTCTCTCTCCCTCCCTTCCTCTTCATCATAACTTTTAAGTGCATGTAGGCTATACATTCAAATACTTAGAAACTCAAATGCACATGTACACCTTTTCGAGATTTAATAATACAGTGGTACGGTACATCAAATACCGGCACTGGAGTGACACACTAAGAACAAGTACATCAGATAATGAGGAGAGTTTTTAATTGTATCAAGTCAGAAGAAGCAAATGAAGAGAGAGGGAAAGAGAGAGAGAGAGAGAGAGAGAGAGAGAGAGAGAGAGAGAGAGAGAGAGAGAGAGAGAGAGAGAGAGAGAGAGAGAGAGAGAGAGAGAGAGGGGGGGGGGGAGGGGCAGAGATTAGTTTTGTAAAATTCGACCAAGGAACAAAAACAAACATAGTAGGTACGTAGAATCTTAGAGCAAGAGATAAAATAATGAATGAGAGAGAGAGAGAGAGAGAGAGAGAATGGGTGAAAGAGATACAGACAGCCAGAGGTCTATTTGTGTGGAAAAGGGGGGTGCTAGATATGGTAATAGGTGCTAGCCATGTGCGCTTTATATCTGGCCTTCTCTCTTTCTTTCATCTCTCTAGTTCAATCCGACTCTTAACCCTACCGGGCCTCTCTCTCTCTCTCTCTCTCTCTCTCTCTCTCTCTCTCTCTCTCTCTCTCTCTCACACACACACACACACACACACACACTCTCCCTTCTCATCATAATTTCTAATACATTCAAACATTTACACTTTGAAACTCAGATGCACATGTACACCTTTTCGAGATTTGATAACACAGTGTTACATTAAATAAAGGCACTGGAGTGACATGTCAAGAGCAAAACAAGGAATGACAGAATGTGAAAGATAAAAAAGATATAGTGATATTCAGAGTGAAAGAGATACAGACAGAAGTCTATGTGTATGTGGGAGGGGGGTGGTCAGAATAATGGGCAGTACTAACCTGTTCCAGTGTAAAAATGAAGGACAACTTCTAGCTGATCCCATTGATTCACAGTTTTACAGGGGAAATTTGGGTGTGTTACCAATTTAAAACCGTTGTAGTCTTCAAATTGAATTACAGTCACTCCTGCATCTGCATCTCTAAGTCTAATATGGAAGTATATAACATATTCATGCATACAACCACCACGACTGAAGCTGGCAAGTGGTTGTTCTGTTCTATCTGCATTACAAGCACTGAGTCCATAGAGGAGCAAACTTGACTTGAAGCAAAAGTTTCCCTTAGGTGTTGACTGTATATGGACTCCTCTGTACTTTTAGTAATACTTTCTCATTAGCCAGGCTTTCCTCTTTTTATTCAACTAATTTCTCGTCTTTGAATCATTTTCTCACTCCTGTAACTCCATTTGCGCCCCTATGGTTCCAAGTTAAAAAAAAGCAGTTGGAGATTCTTTTGTAATATTACACGTCATCTTTAAGAAAGAGCAGATTTTATTTTTTTACGAATTCTCGGGCGAGTTACATGATGCATGTCTCCTTTTCTTTAGGCTATTCCCACCTTCTATCCACTCACAAAATATAATTAAATATATAAAAATAAGGAGTAAACAACTAAACAAAAAAAGAACATTAATGGCTATAAAAACATATCTACATGTATAAGGGAATTGAGGAAGACTAAGCAAAGCTAAAAAAACGTTAATGGCTATAAACACATATTTATATGTTTGTGGGGATTAGGGACACTCACATGCTAAAAGCAACGTGAACGACTATCAACAAAATATTTACAGACATGTAGGAATTGGGGAGGCTCAAGCTAAAAATCAACCACTTTGGCTATAAACGAATATTTACATTTATGTGGACAATTGGAGAGACTCAAGCTAAAACAACGTTAAGGTCTCTCAACAAATATTTACATGTATGTGGACAATTGGGAGACTCAAGCCAAAACAACGTTAAAGGTCTCTCAACAAAATATTTACATGTGAATGTGGACAATTGGGAGACTCAAGCCAAAACAACGTTAATGAGCTATCAACAAATATTTACATGTATGTGGAGAGAAATTGGGAGATTCAAAGCCAAAAACAACGTTAATGGCTATCAACAAAAATATTTACATGTATGTGGAAAATTGGGAGATTCAAGCCAAAACAACGTTAATGGCTATCAACAAATATTTACATGTATGAGGACAATTGGGAGATTCAAGCCAAAACAACGTTAATGGCTATCAACAAATATTTACATGTATGTGGAAAATTGGGAGATTCAAGCCAAAACAACGTTAATGGCTATCAACAAATATTTACATGTACATGGGAATTGGGGGAGGTGGGGGGGGACTCAAGCTAAAACAATGTTAATGTCTCTGGAAGCTTGTTGTGCAACAATTAGTTATATTTCGATATTATGTTTCCAGAATACAGAAGGCAAAGACACTAAAGACCTGAAGTTAAGGAGCAAGAAAAGAGGCTGGAAGAGAGTTGTGTGACTTGTTAGCTAAGATTTTCCATGGGCAGAAGACAAGATATCAGAAAGGAAAAGACCTGGATGACTGAACATTGAGATCTACAAGAACTATATGGACCAGGAACTATCAACAACATGAATCCAAAAAGCCAGGTCAGCTAATATCCACAATTTTTACATATTGGTTAGCTACTCCTCTGGAAATACTCTGGATCTGTAAACTCCTTCCTTTCCTTCAAAATGAAGACGAAAGAAATTGTTTACTAGTTTTATCTGTAGTTTTTTTCCTATGAACGTTTGGGATCACAGAGGGTGAAGGCACAAAGACCAGTCCAGAAGTTTAGGACCAGGAAGAATAGCTGGAAGAGATCCTAGGAGTGTAAAGCTAACGATCTCCATGTTCAAGAGACAAGTTGAGAGAAGAGAAAGACCTGGAGGACTGAAACACTGAGTCATTTAAGAACTACATGGACCATGAACTAAAAAAAAAAAAAAAAAATTACACAAGTGTAAGCAACATGTACCAACAAGACATTGTCATGGTAAAGAACAATGGTCACAGGTAATGCAGCTACTCTTCTTGTCAGAATCATAAGGTCTTCAACTCCTTCGCTTGCACCAACCATGAAAGGGACTGTAATATTATTTTTATACTTTTGTCGTTTAGACTCTCATTTTTTTTAGGTATAGATAAAAACCAGCTTTTCAGTCACGTTTTTTTTTTTTTTTTTTTATCAGATTTGATTTACATTCTGCTTTTATATCTTTGGATATTACAGCCTTTTTTCGAACAGTAAAATTATACATATATTTTTTAATGTTACTTTTTATTGTTCTTTGCAAAGAAAATTGAATGAAAAATCTTTTTCCTTTTTCCTTTTTTTTTTTCATCTTTTTTGTGTTGCAAAAGTTTTCTCCAAGTTTGAAATAAGTTGAATAATTGCAGAAAGCAACGATGGACAGATCAGAATGTTAATTACGAAACAGGAGTTTGAAGAGGTACCTGGGACCCTTAAGCTAGATAACACGACAAAATAAAATAAGATAAGAGGACAGCATTCTTCAGGAGAACTGGACAATGAGAATCAAGAAAGCAGGCTATAAATATTCAAAACACAAATAAAAAAGACCAGGTCGGCTACAATAGTTAAGAGACATAATATGTCTCTTAACCATCAGCTCCGGATCCAGATAGTTTCGACGGTTCCAATTTTTCCAGCTCTTTTCGGAATCTTTCATGTTATGAATTCTTTTCAGACCAGAGTACTTGTTTGCATCTGTATCAAATCTCTTCACAAAATAGAACAGATTCTCGTATGCTCTCTTCCGCATTAATTTGTTGCTGAAATTTTTGCTTTTCATTTTCTAGAAGCACTCATTTGCTTCATTTCAATAAATCCTGATCTTTGGACCACAAATTAGACCCACCGTAATGAATGAATTACAATGTGTAATTCTTGGACTATATGATGCGACTGCAAGTATCTCAGCCTTTGTAGTCAATAATATCTGATTCTAATTTTTTATTAATTTTGTTTTTATATCCTGAGTTTGAATTTTGTTAGCGCGATTAATTTAGGATTGCTCCCTGAAGATTCAAGGAAGTTTGAACGCGGCTAAAATGACCCGGCACCTGCCACATCTCATGTTATAAAATTTTCCACACTTGGCTAACTCTGACAAGGTCAACCACAATCGTGTCCTCAATAATTTTATCAGGCAAGGCTTGACATTTTAGTGTGACTCGCTAGGCCGTCCGCGATATGCCCTCTACATGTTTTTTCCACGCAGTGCCTAACCTCCGATTTTTTTTTTGTTTGTTTTTTTTTTTTTTTGTCAATATGTCTATGCTCACCTCCGGTTTTTTTTTTTTTTTGTTTCTGTTTTTTTTTTTTAATCTCAGTATCTCTATGCTCACCTCCGGTTTTTTTTTTATCTCAGTATCTCTATGCTCACCTCTGGTTTTTTTTTTTTTTTATCTCAGTATCTCTTTGCTCACCTACTTTTTTTTTTAATCTCAGTATCTCTATGCTCACCTACGGTTTTTGTTTTTTTTTTTAATCTCAGGATCTCTATGCTCCACCTCCTTGGGTTTTTTTTTTTTTTTTTGCTTTTTTTTTTTCAATATGTCAGTATACCTACTTAGTGCTCACCTCCGGTTTTTTTTTTTTTTTTTTTTTTTCTAATCTCCAAATTTTATGCTCTGCGTGCTCACCTCCGGTTTTTTTTTTTTTTTTTTTAATCCTAAAAGTATCTCTATGCTCACCCCGGTTTTTTTTTTTTTTGGTTTTTTAATTTTAATCTCAACAGTATCTCTATGCTCACCTCCGGATTTTTTTTATTTTTTTTTTTAATCTCAGTATCCTTGCATATTGCTCACCTCCCTGGATTTTTTTTTTTTTTAATCTCAGTATTCCTCTATGCTCACCTGCGGTTTTTTCTTTTTATTTTTGTTTTTTGTGTTTTTTTTTATCTCATTATCTCTATGCTTCAAGCTCCGGTTTTTGTTTTTGTTTTATTGTTTTTAATCTCCATTGCGTCTGTATGCTCACCTCCGATTTTTGTTTTTTTTTAAATCTCAGTATCTCTATGCTCACCTGCGGTTTTATTTTTGTTTTTTTGTTTTTTGGTTTTTTTTTATCTCATTATCTCTATGCTCAGCTCCGGTTTTTTTTTTTGTTTTTGTTTTTGTTTTTATCTTAGTAGTTCCATGCTCAGTTCCGGGTTTTTTTTTTTTTTTGTTTTTGTTTTTTTTTATCTCAGTATCTCTATGCTCAGCTCCGGTTTTTTTCTTATCTCAGTATCTCTATGCTCAGCTCCGGTTTTTTTTTTTTTCTTGTTTTTGTTTTTTTTATCTCGGTATCTCTATGCTCTGCTCCGGTTTTTTTAATGTAGCATCTCTATGCTCTGCCCTTAGCACGAGAAATTATTCGACGCTGTGAATAGCACGTCCTTGTCCTTGCGAAACCCCCAAGTTTATGTTGACTCGTTGGTATAGGAGACATGTTGCGTGTGGTTAGTATAAGATGTTAGAAGCATAGCGGATGCATTGATGGTTTTTAATTTGGATTGGGCGAAGGGCTTAGAAATGGGTTATTGTAATAACTATCTCTTGTCTGTTGGTTATGACTTCTTCGAAATCGAGAAGATACCAGCGTGATTTGAAAACTTATGGAAACATATTAATGTTGGTTGACTCAAGCGCTAACTGTAGAGATTTGGTCACGAGAAAAGAAAAAGAAAAAATTAAAGGATTTGGGGGAAATGGAGATTGGGAGCGGGGGCAGGGGTATTTTTGGAGCAGAATCACAGTTAATCAAGAGATGGAAAGTGTATGAATTGTGCTCAAAATAATCTGATTTGCTTTACCCCTGCACTGTTTCACCTGAGCAAGCAAGGTGACGCTGAGTGTGAATTTTGTTTGGGCGATTGAGTGGGATTTAGTCCCTGACGATTCAAGAAAGTTTGAACGCGGCTTAAATGACCCGGCCCCTACAACATCTCATGTCGTGAAAATTTGTACACTTGGCCTTCGCTCTGACAGGGTCACCCTGAAACGTGTCCTCAATAATTTGTGAGGTCACCTGAGCGTGGAAGACTGGAAAGCTTATCAGAAGTGACAGCTGTCTGGATGGTATCTAGATCTAGCTCAAGGAGAAGCACCGGCAGCGCCACTGCACTGCAGGAGTGATGCCAGCTGCTGCGCCCATATAAAGTAACAGTGGGCAGGATTCGAACACTCTGCCCCCCGATATCCAGTGATAGTGTGGAGTTGCGGTGTTTAAACACACACAGAGCTCTGATCTAGGTTGCAGCTGCAAGGTCCACAGTTAGCTCGTCCTTGACGTTTCAATGGAACACCTCACTATTAAGGTAAGCATTTTATTTGGAAACAATTTTTTCAGCTTTGTTTCTTCTTTAGTATAGTATGAATAAGGATTAAATTGTATTTACTCTTTTCGTTTTGTTTTGTTTTTGTTTTTTGTTTTTGTTGTTTTTGTTGTTTTTTGTTTTGTTCTTTTGTTTTTTTTGTTTTTGTTTTTTTTTGTTTTTTTTTTGTTTTTTTTTTTTTTTTTTTTTTGGGGGGAGGGGGGTGGGTTATGTGTGTGAGTGTGTGGGGGCGTGTAATTTTTAATTTTATGTTCAAAGTTAAGCAATGCAAATTATGGAAAGTAGGTGCGGGTTTTTTTTTTTTTTTTTTTTTTTTTTTTTTTTTGGGGGGGGGGGGTTTTTTTTGGGGGGGGGGGGGGTTGATTTGTGTTTTTTAATTATTTTCTTTGCTTTTTAATTTTTAGATGACATGTAGAGAATGTGAGTTATGAAAAAAAAAAGGAATTATTTAAGGTTGCCAGGTGCTCAAAAGCTGTTATTTAAAGCAAAATTATGTCTAGAAAAGTTATAATCGCCTGAAAGTAAAGCTAAAGCCTATGATAGTGGTACGCTATGATAATTACACGTAATACATTGCCCAGCAAATATTAAACATAGGATTTTGAGGTTTGGAATTCAAAAGATTTTTAAACAGTTTCTGTTACATACTATGATTTTTGGCCTGAAAGCAGAAGTGAAGGATTTCTCGATTAGACACAAATCTTTCAAGATAGTAAAATTGATGTTTTCATAATTCATCCAAGATACGCTTGCAGCATAACCGTAGTAAAGGCAGTAATTTAGAAGTGGAGAATTCGGACTATTTTCCAGACTCCTTGCTGATGGAGCACATACTATATGCGTTATTACCTCGAGATTTGTGCTTCAAGCATATCTGGGATGAATTATGAAAACATCAATTTTACTATCTTGAAAGATGTGTGTCTAATAGAGAAATCCTTCACAGTGGAGCTGTACTATATGCGTTGTACCTCGGTTGTGCTTCAAGCATATCTGGGATGAATTATGAAAACATCAATTTTACTATCTTGAAAGATGTGTGTCTAATAGAGAAATCCTTCACAGTGGAGC
>JAWDGP010000927.1:0-7500 GCA_033675545.1 Elysia crispata
TTTTTTCATTTGCTTAAACCACATCGTGACGTTTGAGTAAAATTGCTTTCATCTTTCTTTTTCAACTCGACTCCTTCGAAAAGGTCAAATCATTACGTTATTCTTGAAGGTCAGGACAAACAGGCCTTCATATACAGTTTTAACAAGTCTGCAAACCTACAATATTGTTACTCTTGTGAGCTAAGTAAAACGAAACAACCTTAATGAAAAGAAACAAACAAATTTTCATAGCCAATTGCTTTGCCTCTGGAACAGAAACATAGAACAGAAGAATTGAAAGAGATAAAGGAGATTTATGACAGGAAATTTATGATGACATTATATTGATAATATAATTTTATGACTGTGCATTTATAGTAGGTTACTTATTACAGAATATTTATAACAAGACACTTATAGCAAGACATTTAAATCAAGACATTTAAAAGAGAACACCCTGTGAAGCCATGATGCGCCTTATTTGATAATACTTGTTTTTTGTTGTTGTTGTTGTTGTTGTTGTTGTTGTTGTTGTTGTTGTTGTTGTTGTTGTTGTTGTTGTTGATGATGTTTTGTTGTTGTTTCATTTGACATAGAAAAGCCTGAAATCACCCAGTGGTCGTCGAGCTGTATCAAACCACAAATAAATTACCTTTAGTTTGAACATATGCCCGAAACTTTCAATTACAAATCTCTCAAATTCTTATGAGATTTGAAAAGACTACAAAGAATGCCTACCGAAATTGAGTCCAACCAAAACGTTTTGTGTAGCAGTCGGTTTACTGCAGATTTTGTTGCTGGAAACGGCAGCCCAGGTTTCTTGTTACAGCAGAATACGACTACAGAGACACAGTCGAGATGGCTGAACAGCTCCCTCTTGTCCACTTCTACACAATAAACCCTCCCTCGGGGCCAAGGTCAAAAGCTCATCTGCTCTATTGTATTGATTCCTCATGCATAGCGCGTTCTTTGTGCTTTGCATCTATACATACGTCACGCCCAAGGCTAATCGTAACGTATAAGGATGTTTGGTAGGAAAACAATTGACCTTTGAGTTTTGAGTAATTGGTTTAGAAAAGCTAAAATATCTATTAAATAGAGAACTTACTTTAATGTTTCCGCCAATGTCTCCCTAGAGAGTATTTTAAGGTCCTTAATTATCTTCGTGAACTCTCAATACTGAATCAGAAATTTGTTAACTAGTACTTTTGTCCGCTTGCATAAAGATCCAAAACTTTTTTTTTTCTTTTTAGGCATGTACAGAGATTTTTTAAGCAGAGAAAGCTTGATATCACCGTGTGGTGTGGACAGGGCGTATGAACTAATTAGACCGTTGCAAAACACTAAATATCCATCTTAAAGACATGTGGGCATAATATTCCTTTCGACAAGATAGTGGTTGGTCTTTGTTCTCCTTTAAAATCGGCAAAAATATTAGAACTCCAGTTGGTCTCGACAAGCCAAGGGCAAACTTAGCTTTTCTGGCACGAGTTTCAATGAAATTAAGTGTGCAGCTTAATTTCTAGTAGAGACAATATTTAAAAAAAAATGCTAGCAAATTAAGAGCATTCGACTAACACTATCCTATTGTTAAACAAAAAATATGGGTCTTTAAAAAGTGCTCCTAAATTAAATAATTCATTAAAAGTTTTCTCTAATGATAAAATGCAAACGAGTGTGTTGATTTTCTCAAGAGAGCTGCTGCTTTCAAATAGAGCCAAAACTTGTACCCATTCGTCGCAATGGGACGCAAAACATTTTTGCTTCAAATTTCAAATCGTTTTTTTAGATACACACATGAGGCTCAACGGAATAAAGCCGTTTGAAAAACAAATCATGCATTAAAGGGTTAAAATGGTATTTATCACCGGTTAAGAGACAAAGAGTGGGATAGCCATAGCTGTGTGTTTACGAAGGTAGATGAGTTTAGCAGCTTACCTTTCCTAACATTGTCTTATGTTATTAAAGTCTGCATTGTTATGGTAAGACAAGCCTCGGGTGAAATTTCTATACACTGATTCTACCTAACAACCAACAAACCAATGTACCAATGATTCAGTGAAGCTAGCCAACTATAATGGAAGGTTTTAAGAAAATGTTGACAATATTCTTCCGCTAAAGGAATCGATTATTTTTTTTTTTACTCTAACTCAGATAAAAATTTCACTCTTTTTAGATTTCATACGAAGGTTAAATAGAATCTATTAGAACACAAAGTGGATTACTGAAATCCAGTTAATCCTGATCTGAATGCGACTGAACAAACAGCCGTCTATCGTCTTCACCTTTACTGTTTCCTTTCTACGATGCGCGAAGCTTTAGGTTCAAATCCAGCATGTGATTTGTTTATTTCGTCATCTATAGATGTTAAAGATTTAAACAGTGAGTCGTAGCGAGTTATAAATGTTAAAGATTTAAACAGTGAGTCGTAGCGAGTCATAGATGTTAAAGATTTAAACAGTGAGTCGTAGCGAGTCATAAATGTTAAAGATTTAAACAGTGAGTCGTAGCGACTTATAGATGTTAAAGATTTAAACAGTGAGTCGTAGCGAGTTATAGATGTTAAAGATTTAAACAATGAGTCGTAGCGAGTTATAAATGTTAAAAGATTTAAACAGGAGTTTCTGTAGCGAGTCATAAATGTTAAAGATTTTAAATAGAGTCGTAGCGAGTCATAATGTTAAAGATTTAAACAGTGAGTCGTAGCGGAAAGAAAATGTTAAAGATTTAAACAGTGAGTCGAAGGAGTTTTCTCGGTAAATATTAAAGATTTAAACAGTGAGTCGTGTAGCGAGTCATAAATGCTAAAGATTTAAACAGAGTCGTAGCGAGCTTTCATAGATGTTAAAGATTTAAACAGTGAGTCGTAGCGGTTAGTGTTGTTAAAGATTTAAACAGTGAGTCGTAAAGCGAGCCAAATGTTAGATTTAAACAGTGAGTCGTAGCGAGCCAGATGTTGAAGATTTAAACAGTGAGTCGTAGCGGTTATAAATGTTAAAGATTTAAACAGTGAGCTGTAGCGAGTCATAAATGTTAAAGATTTAAACAGTGAGTCGTAGCGAGTTATAAATGTTAAAGATTTAAACAGTGAGTCGTAGCGAGTTATAAATGTTAAAGATTTAAACAGTGAGTCGTAGCGAGTTGATGTTAAAGATTTAAACAGTGAGTCGAAGCGAGTTATAAATGTTAAAGATTTAAACAGTGAGTCGTAGCGAGTTATAAATGTTAAAGATTTAAACAGTGAGTCGTAGCGAGTTATAAATGTTAAAGATTTAAACAGTGAGTCGTAGCGAGTTATAAATGTTAAAGATTTAAACAGTGAGTCGTAGCGAGTCAGCAATGTTAAAGATTTAAAACAGTGAGTCGTAGCGAGTCATAAACTGTTAAAGATTTAAACAGTGAGTCGTAGCGAGTCATAAATGTTAAAGATTTAAACAGTGAGTCGTAGCGGTTATAAATGTTAAAGATTTAAACAGTGAGTCGTAGGGGTTATAAATGTTAAAGATTTAAACAGTGAGTCGTAGCGAGTCATAAATGTTAAAGATTTAAACAGTGAGTCGTAGCGGTTATAAATGTTAAAGATTTAAACAGTGAGTCGTAGTGAGTTATAGATGCTTAAAGATAATTTAAACAGTGAGTCGTAGCGAGTCATAAATGTTAAAGATTTAAACAGTGAGTCGTAGCGAGCTCGCAAATGCGATTTAAACAGAGTCGTAGCGAGTTATAAATGTTAAAGATTTAAACAGTGAGTCGTGAAAGGGTTATAAATGTTAAAGATTTAAACAGTGAGTCGTAGCGAGTTATAAATGTTAAAGATTTAAACAGTGAGTCGTAGCGAGTTATAAATGTTAAAGATTTAAACAGTGAGTCGTAGCGAGTTATAAATGTTAAAGATTTAAACAGTGGATCCTTCAAATCTTAACCTCTAAGACAATCAATATATAAAGTGATGATGCAGATGATATTGATATAGTTAGACAAACCAAGAAAAATATATCATAGAGAAACAGATGAGAACTATATACAGTTTCGAGAAACTGGAAAAAATAATTTGTACATGCCCCTAAATGACATCAAGTTATATCAATTATTTATATTTTCATGCGGAATATCAGATTGAAGAATAAAATTGTCCCATACTTGTGGATTATAAAGGTGAAGTTGGTCAAACTTCATTAAAGCAACCAGAATTTCAACCGTTTGTGATTTCCTTATTTAAAGATTGCCGTAAAATAAAGGTGTCTTTATTTTGCAGGTTTCCTGGTATCAATATATTTCTTGGACAGGGCACATTTTTAAACATTTCTCAAGTGTGCAGTGAAAAACACTTAGTGTTGGACAAAAATGGCGTGTTATTGTGGGCAGCGCACTGACACGGAGGCACCATCATATATTTTTGTCTCCTCTGTGACTAACAAAACCTTAAACGAATTTTCTGTCAGCCAAAAGACAGACAGAATGATGGGGGTTTTCTTCCCTTCTTCTTCGAGAGTAGCAGCAGCATCAAAATCTTCGACAACATTGTCTACATCATCTTCTACCACGCTAAAACTTTTAGAACAAACTGTGCCATCGGGGTTTAGATATTTATCATCACCGTTACTGACAACAACAGGTTCCGGTGGTTGCGACAGGTTCCGGTTATGGATTACCGTTCTTGCCGTGCTGACTTCGTGCGGATTGACCTCTGTAGGGTCACACGGGTTCAAGGCCTATGACACGGGGTGGGAGAGCAACTCCACTGACGGTAAAGTGTTTTTACTCTGGTTTCTCTCTCTCTTTCTCTCTCTCTCTCTCTGTCTCTCTTTCTCTTTGTCTCTCTCTCCCTCGCTCTCTGTCTCTCTCTCTCTTTTTCTCTCTCTCTTTCCCCCTCTCTCTCTGTGTGTGTCTCTCTCTTTTTATCTCTCTTTCCCTCTCTCTATCTCTGTCTGTCTGTCTGTCTGTCTCTCTGTCTCTCTCTCTGTCTCTCTGTCTCTCTGTCTCTCTCTGTCTCTCTCTCTCTCTCCTTCTCTCTATCTCCCTCTCCTTTTATTAGTTTTAACATATTATATGGAACGTTTTTTATTCATAGGTTTGTATTTTACTCATTTTATATAATGGCCTGAGTTCTTGAATTAGTCATAGATGAGATTGGTGGTTTTGGGCTAGTAATAATATAATGAGAAATTCAGAATTATTCTCATTAATGATAAGGATATTTCAATATTGATAGCGATAGAGATATTACAATTTTTAACAGTAAAAGGGTTTTTTTTTAAACATTGATAGCAATATTTCTCAATTTTTTAATAGTTTGTCTTATACTACAAAAAAGTGCAGATTTATTTTTTTTATTATCTTACAAAGAGACGGAAAATGTGCTAAGATATAAAGACGACAGCTGCACATGGTGTTAAATTCAGAATTGTCAGATCTAATTGATAAGGTAAATTTGTTGAAGATCTTCAGAGATTTTTCAAACAAAATTCTGAAATAATTAAACAGATAGATAAAATGATACAGAAAACATACAAAATACCATTATAGAGAAAGACTCATGTAGAAACAGCAATACTAGATCTCTAGCTGTGAGTTGCGCTAGCACTGGAAACAGGAACAAAATTATTCAGAAAAAGGGATCAGAAAGCCACATTTTTTCTTAATCCAAACAAGTCTGGGAGCCTAATGCAATTATTCAAAACTTAATCCATGTACTTTTTTCACCAGTATTTGGTTTTCATTTTAAGGGGGGGGGGGGATTTTTCTTCTGTCGTTTACTTTTAAGAAATAAGCTTTCAAAGCTTCTTGATATCTTTCCTCGTAATTAGATTATATCATTGTGATTCCTGATACTGTCATATTTTTTTTTGCTTAATTTGAAATGTTTAGTACATAATTAATAATTTAGTGACCACATCGTCATCGGTTTTGCTGTTACCATTATCTTGATCATTATTGTCATCAGCTTTACTATAACCGATGCCATGGTCATTATTAAGTGATTATAATATTTTTTTTTTCATGATCTTTTTGATGGCTTTGATTATCAGTTTCAGTGAATCAATCTGCATCATCATTATTTGCGATCCCTCAGGGAAAAGATCCATTTTCGATCATAGTTACTAAAAATATCAGCAGCATGGACATTATCATCGCCAATATCATCATCATCATCATCATCATCATCATCATCATCATCATCATCATCATCACCATTATCGTCATCATTATCATTATCATCATCATAATTATCATCATTATCGTCGATCTCCATCATCACCATCATCATTATCCTTAACATTTTCACAAACGTCGCCATCGTCATAATTATCATCATTAATACCATCATCATTATCATCATTAGCATCATTACTTCCATCAATTAAGAACTATACGTGCCTGTTATGATCACAACATAATATCTTCTCAGAACCATCTAAGACCAATCCTACATGATGGCAGAAACACTAGGCAGAATGATACGTAACCAATGCGATGCTATAACAATAATAATACCATCGCCCGACAACCACCACAACCAAAAACAACAATAATAACTACAGCAACAACAACAACAACAGCAACAGCAACAGCAACAACAACAACAACTACAACAACAGCAATAAAAAAAAAACAACAACAATAAATACATTACTTTCAATACAAAACATAAAACTTCGAATATTTTTATTATAGCTCTAAATATTTTTAAAAAAGCAGCCTCAAGGTGGCGCCACTCGAGGTAACGGAGAGGACTTGATGAGAAAAGTTCATGTGACACAAGTTGCGTCCCCTGGGGACATGTTAGTTCATTCCACTATACCAGTGAAAAGCAACAGGTGTTTTTCTTATCCTGTCTGTGGTCTGGCTATAACATTAGGAAAATCCAAAAAGTTCAACTTTTCTATTCGATTATCTCAAAACTTCTTTAAAATCTAGCCTGAGGGCGAAAGCACCCAGCAATTGAATCCCACCCCTCCCCTCCCCCAACCCCTCCCGCGCTTTTTCTTCATCCACAAATTTCCTCTCAAACCAGTCAACCTCTCTGGATGGTTTCAGTTGCTCGATCTTCATATGAAAAAAAAACAAAAAAAAAACTATAGTGAAAACTGATCTTTTTCATCTTCTGTAAACTAATATTTAACTTTCGCAGGTGCCTCTATCGAGGTTACTTTCTTTACTTTTATTTGAACCTCCTTTTCTTCCTTTCTATTTAATTCCATTAAAAATCTCAGTCTCTCTCTCTCTCTCTCTCTCTCTCTCTCTCTCTCTCTCTCTCTCTCTCTCTCTCTCTCTCTCTCTCTCTGTCTCTCTCTCTCTCTGTCTCTCTCTCTGTCTCTCTCTGTCTCTCTGTCTCTCTGTCTCTCTCTCTGTCTGTCTCTCTCTCTCTCTCTCTCTCTTTTCCTACTTCTCGTCAGCAACATTAAGATAGTCTTTCATTCCCTTCTCATTAACCCAGATCTGCCAATCCATCAGTCGAGATCCCCCCCTCCCTCTCCCCATTCTTTATCCACAATCTATCTCCCCCCTCCCCCCTTTCCC
>JAWDGP010000928.1:0-19300 GCA_033675545.1 Elysia crispata
CTTTTAATTTAAATGCCTATCTGGCTCTATCCTCTTTATTCGAAGGTAAAGAAACCATTTATCTCGATTGTAATGTGAGGAACTACAGCTACTCTTGCAGCTTTCATAGGAAAAAGTAATAATGTTGTTCTCAATATGAATTATCTTGGATTCAATTACGCCATGAATCTGTGGCTACTGTTCATCAGCCATTTTTCCTCATCAACTCTCCTTGAAAATTCTTTACTGAGATGAACTAAAAAAACATAATTTTCTCGAAGAATCTCTCAAGCCTTTGGTTTATAATTTTTATGAATAAGATATTAATTGCATCAGATGTTAAAGTTTAGGTATACAGCAGTTGGGCGTAAGAAATATGTCAATAAATTGAACTTTTTTCGCATTGAATAAAGATCGTTAGTTTATTTACCAGAGCTGGGTAGAGTCATTGCTGTAGTCGAGTGTTGAGAGGGTGCTCGTTGCAGAGCGTATCATCTTAGCTGCATAA
Source organism: Elysia crispata (assembly GCA_033675545.1). NCBI lineage: Eukaryota > Metazoa > Mollusca > Gastropoda > Plakobranchidae > Elysia > Elysia crispata. Next base: position 488 of record JAWDGP010000928.1, read on the forward strand.
TCATATTCTTAATTGTAACATTTGACCGCTTGAGCGGTTACCAAAATCGATTGTATATCACAATCAACACAACTGAAGTGGACAATGATCAAAGTTTGATAGGTCACATAATTAAGCCTAAGCCCTATGGGTCAAGTACTATTTTCCTGGTTCAAGTTGTGTCTGATCATTGGGGTTAAGCGATTATTTTAGAGCCGACGACCTGAACACGCAAGGTCAACAGCCTAGACCACTTCATTCATCTCGATGACGACAGCTGAAGATTTTCAGTCTAAGATAACGGAAAGATTAAAACTTTGATGATAAATACTGTTTAAAGTACAGACGGAAAATCCTAAATAATTCCCTACCACGATCTCTTTAATTGATAATGAAATATGATTAAAGTAGAATATGGTGTTGAGGTGGGTAGTTGATATGGAACATTTTGTGTCTGATTTAGTAGATGCACCGCCTAGCTGAACATGTTTTAAAGCATTAACAATACAAACTTTCAGATAAAAATTATTTAAAATAATGCTACGGTTGTCAACTGATTTGATACACTTAAGAAAGAGATGAAGAAAAAAAAAACCAAGGTCGCAGAGGGAACTGTTTTCTGTCAAACAAACTATCACTGTAACATTTTTCACAATTGTGTGTGAAATGCATTGTTAACCATGTGATATGAAAAGAACATCTACAGAAAATTAATGATGAGACAGTCTGAAAACATCTATTTGAGAAAGAATGAAGGGTCGAAATAAAGCACGCGTATTTAACGTAAAAAGAAAAATACATAAGTTCGATTCCTCAAATGAAATTTATATGAGGCAAATTGATCTGCAAGGCTTTTCACATAATAGTGTTGTATATGACAGTAGCCAGCAACCATTAATTAAATGTTTAGTGATCATTAATTTTACAAGTTACAAGTAAAGTAACAGGTCACTGTAATCCTGTGCTTCACGCGACAGGATTTTTATATGGATTACCTTTATCACAAAACGGATCACAGTTTTTTTTGTTACTCGCAAGCATTGATCCAATAAGTGACGTATAACTTGTTTAAGAGTATGAGTACGGCTTGACACGAAACCAGATATTTTTTTTTACTTGCTGGATGGACAGAACAAAATTCTTATGAAACGATTTCGTGGCAAGTATGGAATTTATTTCACGTAGTCTGTACTTTACAAGGTGATATAGGCTCTCTGGCTTCTCAAATTAAGCAGGGCAGCGTCAAAAAGATCGGACATTGAGCTTATCTTATCTGTCTGGGTAAACGCCGTTCTGACTGCAGATCTTTCTGATCCACTCTAGATGACCCCACAAACATGTTTATAATAGGGAAAATTGAAGCAGTGTTTTTTCCTATCATTATCAATGTCTCATTTCTCTAGACCAGATACCCGATATTGAAAAGGTGAAAGTAGAGCAAAATAATGCTGTACCAACATTGTTACAATTATGTTGCGATCACTTAAACACAATGTTGTAGACCTCCTTCACCCAAAATGAATTCGCTGACGATGTTTTCCATTTTATCATACTGCATTTGCTCAGCACAGAACGCCTTTTTGAATGATACAAACCCAGCATTTTAATTTGTACAAAGAGTGTCAAAAGATATAAATCATTTTTATTGTTTCTTATAAGGCAACTTTTGTAGGCCTATTAATGAAAAATAAAATGTAACCTTTGCTTGGGATATGTCCATTTTGGTAGGTGGAGATTAGTTGGGGTTTGTTTGTTGTTTATTTTTGTTCTGGTTTTAGTTCTTGCCGATTTACTCTACCTTGTTTGCATTGGTGTTTTAGCTGCTTTGTATTTTGAAGATGGGATCCTGAGGGATATGGGGAGCATGGTAAATGGTCTTTAAATAGTGTAGATAGTGCATGATCTACTTGTCAGCCTTTACAGTTCTTAACTTTTTGACACAACTAATTCTTTTACTTAAAATTGTTGATACGGCTTGTTTGAGCTATGAAATATTCTACTTCAGCCAGACTTCGTTTTTCGCTTATCAGTGTGGGTTTCATACCTCCTTCAATGACCCTCAGATTTTGGTTTTGCACCTCAAAGATCTTTTAGAGTTTGCCTTTAACCGCTGTTCTAGAGACGGGCGAACATTTTCCTGTGTGTTTTCCTCTGTTTCAGCAAACGTTATTTATCAGTGGTAAAACTATATGAATAAAGCCTCAAAAAGATATTGTCATGTTACTACAGTGTGCGGAAACAAGATAACCTTCTACAGCCTATATATGTTGAACTGATTTTCTCCACATCGAAAACACTTCTTTTTCTGAGTAGATTTTTTTGGTACTTGTCAGTATGTATGGCTTTCAAATGCTTTTCTCCTTAATAAAATACCAGAATAAAACTAAGTAAGTTACAGTAGTTTAGAATATGTAAACTTTAGACAGCAATGTGCCTCGTCAAAGTTTTTAATTAACAAAACCAGAGCGAATATTGCACAATTCTATGTTTGACTAGATAAAACCACGAAATCGAAATAATAGTCAAGATGTGAAAAGTTGAAAACAATCCAGTTTCTGCTCCAATATGTACTTATATAAACATATCGGCAGCAGATATTCGCAATTTATGAGTTGCTGACAATAGTTAGCCATTCTGATTTGTCATTCACATCAGCAAAATATTTACAAGTTTCCCCAGAAACCAACGGAATCGAGCCCGTCTCATCATAGCCAAACCAACCATTCTGAAATTATAGTTCTGACGAAAGACTCGTACAAACTTTCAAACAGAATCAGGAATACAGACTGATCGGGATTACGAAGATTTTTACTGCAGTTACGAACCACGTATATGGCATTACTAGTAAATAGCCAGCTGAACTTTTATAAAGAGATGAATAAGACACGGCTCTCAGAACTACAAACAGAAATGCCCGCCGAGCAAGAAAGCTAAAGCACAAGAAAGTGAATGATGACATTTTCAGCCCATTTTAAATCATGCAAAACAGTAAGTGTGTGAAGCTACCGAGTTGACCTTTGGTGTCGAGCCAGGATTTCCAACAAAAATACACACAAAGCCAGAAAGTCTGATGCAAATGATAAAACTTTCAGGTCATTTTAATCTGTGCAAAAAAGTGAGTGAGAATAACTAACTGGTCGACCTTTAGTGTGGCAGTGCAGCGATTTGAACCTGTCAGTCATTCTGGGCGGCTTGGAGGGATAGAACCTGTTGTTCTAATGAGCCGGTTACAGTCAGCACTTACAACCAGCGACCAACAACCGATTCAGAGAAAACAATATCGCTCTCAAACATAACAGCTATCGGTAGGTTCACTACACACTACACAGAGCCTGATGTACTGGCAGTGCCATAGCTCGACTCGCTACAGGTTAATTTCAGAACGTCTATCGCAAACACAAAGGAAGACCAGTTGACCGATTGAACTTTTGGAAAGTGAGATGTCGACCTATCTTTTAAAAAAAATTCTTTGTGTTGATCAAAATGCTTAAATGCTATTGTTCATGTATAAGATGGTTAACACACACATATAAATATATATATATATATATATATATATATATATAAATATATATATGTGTGTGTATGTATATATATAAATATATATATATATATATATATATATATATAATTGTGTGTGTGTTTGCTTTTTTCTTTAAACTTTTAAGATATCATTTCCTGAGCGTGAATCTAAAAAAAAAAAAAAGACACCATTGACAAAGACTCCTTAATTGTCGACCTACACAACTATTGTGTGAATCCATCAATATGTATATTTTGCTTCATAGGTACGACATTATGCTGCTACGGTACACGTTCCTCTCCTGTATACAATAGTTTCACATTATCAGTGAAGAACCTAGCGTTTATAAAATCCATATTGAGGAACGAAGCATCTGTGTCCATGAGAAAGCTATTTTAGGGCAGCAGAAAAAAATTACGCACACTTTACTTTTAACAAGATTAGTTTTTGACCTTCATAAACGACCCTGTTACAAAGAAATGTCAAATGTCAACTCATAAATTATCTGTGCAGTTTCACATGAACAGTTGATCTCTGTCATTTCAGATTTAAATCTAAAATTGTAGAATATTGCAATTATTGGAGGAAATGGCGCTCTCAGCTATGTTATTCGTTACCAATACAAAAAATTATATTAATACTTTATCCAAAAAATATCAAAGCTTTAGAAACAATACCTTGAGTAACCAAATTTCTCATGTTTCTTCCCTCTCGAGAAGAATCTGATCTTCGCAGAAATATTCAAGTATCCAAAAGGGTTGTCTTCTGTACATAATCCTTTTCTTTAACCTATACAACATTTAAAGTCATATGGACAACTTAAACGCATCCGCCATCATGAAAATAGGAATGTGGAACTGGAAGGAAAGAGAGAAGAACCGACTCCTATTTAACACCCATTTCAAATTCACTTAAAAAAAACTTTCGAAAAATGTGAAGAACGAACCGGTAGGAAGTGTGGATATGAGGGGAATACGAATTGATTTCGTTACGTCTTGCGATTACAGTTCTCTTGATTTAATTTTACAGAAACTGCTTAGGAAGCTGGTTGATCTTTATTTTAAATTTTGTCCTTTCCTTTGTTTTTTCCTTAATGTTTTTGTGAGGGTTTCATGTTGGCTACTTTATAAGCTTTTGGAAAAGTGCCTGTTTTACAACTATTGTTCAACAGTTGCACAAGTTTTCAACTTTTTTTTTTATCATGTTTTTTGTTTGTTTGTTTTGCTTTCTTTTGTTTTCGTCCATCAAGCCAAGATGGACTAATCCTGTCCAGGTAATTTCTTCAGCTTTTAATAGCTAGCACTGTGTTGTTATTTTGGTGTGAACGCCTTTTTTTTCTTTTTAGTTTTGAATGGCTTCTCAACTCTTGAGTGTGAAAATTGGCTTATCTCCTATCGTGTTTTCTACAGGTAAGTTACTTTTCTTCACACTGTTTCATAATAAGACCTACTGTTCCTTTTTTGTAACAGATGAATCGTCCTTTTATATAATTATACGTTTAGATGAAATTTTTCTCCATTGAAAATTGTTACCAGGTCCCGTAATACAATTTTGCCACTTTCTTGTCCAGGTTCAGATAATTTTTGTTTAAGTTTTCTCTGTGGTGAGATTATTTTCTTGATAATGTAATTTTGTTGATTTTTAGTGAGTTATTTTTGCTTGAATGTCTGAATAATTTTCTGCTTCTAACCTTGTCTGTATTACTTCACTGTATAGTTCCTCTAGTTCAGGAGTCCCAAAATCTGTATTAGATTTTACGAGGATAATTAAGTTGCTTTGCTTATGTGTCCTAAAATTGTGAATTGTAACATTAGTGAGGGGTAAAACTAAAAAAAAAAAAAAATCCATCGATGGCAAGGGAGTCTTAAAGTGGAATGTGAGGGACTAGTGAAACAAAGGAACAGGCAGAGAGGTACTAAATCGGTCCGCCCTTAAGATGTGCTCAGAAGCTTTAAGTTTGTTGCATCACAAAGAATACCATTTCCTTTTGGGTGTATTTTTTTTTGGTCCAGAAAATATTTTTTACATTCAATTTGATCCTTACTGTTTGGGTTGAATATTGTTTGATTCTCTTCTGTTCCAGTATTTCTTTTGTATCAGTGTGTGTAAAGGAACCTTCAGAGAAGATTTCTGCTGCTATGTACATGAATTTGAAGTGTAAACCAAGGGACACAACCATTTATGTCCTTGCAGTTAAAAACGAATGGACCTATTAACTCCTGCCATTAAATTGCATGGTTCAATTAACCTTTTGGACGGTTTATTATTATTATTATTATTATTATTATTATTATTATTATTATTATTATTATTATTATTATTATTATTATTATTATTATTATTATTATTATTATTATTATTATTATTATTATTATTATTATTATTATTATTATTATTATTATTATTATTATTATTATTATTATTATTATTATTATTATTATTATTATTATTATTATTATTATTATTATAACTAAATCTGATATTTCACATTGGATGTGGGGGATATAGGTTTAGACAAAAGAGAAATGATATAATTTTATACATTAGTTATTTCAGATAAAATTAAATTGGAAAAAAATAAATATGAATATATTGAGATAGAATATAAGCCTATTTTTATTACTTCCTTAATTCATATCTGAGTAATACGTCAGATCTGTGGAGTAAGGTGCATCAAAAGTTGTTTAATAACATTTAACTCTGCACTTCAACGTCTTCAGGCAAAACAAAGTCTTTCAAAGATGGGTTTCCAGCGCCAATCCAAAGGCTGATTTTATGGCAAGGATTTTTCCTTTTCAATTATTTCTTGAGATCGAGACTGAAAAGAATGGAAAGTTAAGCAGTAATTTTGTAAGTGTAATCCCTATATTTCAATTTTTGAAACAATTGAACAATTAAGTATAAGTATATGGCTTCTATGAAACGTATAAATGGTGTGAAGATAGCCTAACAACAAACATATAATTGCTGTTGCAACAGTAAAGAAAAAAATGTGGATGTAAAAATTTCAAAGCTTTTATAAAAAGGCTTTCGAATTACTTTCAACAGCCAGAAGTTCTGGCACCTTGATATGAAATGCAAAAAAATAACAGACTAAATTCTTAATCCTTCAGTGTGATTCACAGTCAAGAAATTTTCAAATCCTGAAAGGTTAACGTCAGAAATTACCTCTGTGGCCCAGTTTTAGCCGCCTTCAACAATTACTTGTACTACACCCTCAATGGTCGCTGATTGATTCTGTTATCGATGTTACAAAATCATCAAAATCAAGGAAATTTCAAACCTCAACGGTTTGCGCTAGTAAGCATCTAGAATGCCGCTATCGTCTGCATGCTGATTTTCTTAAAAATTTAAAATTGTAATCAAAATCATCAACATTAACTTACACTTCCATTGTTTAGATTTTTTTAAGCGTCAAAAGAGCCTGATAGTAGCAGAGGACTTTAAGGGCGTGTTGAGACTGCACCGCTCTTCTCAGGACGGCTAAATTATTTGCTATTTCTTTAAGCAATGGTTCCGCTGAACGGAATAGCCGTGATTCTGTGGTTAGAATTATTCAAACCCAGCCGATTTTGATTTAAAGTACTCTTGAATCAAGGCGCTTTTATGCATGGACCAATAACAAGGCCCTACAACTAAAGATATATCTCTTTTCTTAAAGGAACATGAATCTTTTGGGAAGCATGTGCCAAATAACCATATTTAAAGACAGTGTTTAACTCTTATTAGACAAAAGAAATTGGTTTACTTCTTTTTGTAAACAATTATTTCTTTTTGGAAACACAGAGAGTGAAGTTGGGAAGATAGTGGAATTTTCTGCAGCTTCTTATTTAATTTGCGCCTTGAATGTTTGGGTATTATCCATCGTTTGTAAATAGGCTTACCAAGATAAAAAGAAAAAAAAAACCATCTAAGGCAACAAAATCATTGAAAAATTATGCTTTCAAAATAAAATATTCGATACTCCCAACTACAAATATGACCGGACTTTATTCATGAACGTAATAAATTTGATAGATTATCAGATTTACGCCATAGTATGCTTGTTAATCTGGTTTTACCTATTGACATGTTGAAGAGTATTATGAGACTTAAGTGTAGAAAAAACCATATCAATACACAGAGCTATCCACACAAGTTCTAAACTTGAATGGACAGTTATTAGTAGAGTAGCTCTATAACATTCTTAAGCCCATATCACTCACTAACAGCTATTTTTACAGCTCTCAACTGATGATCCGAACGCTTATCACGATAACACAGATTCTGGTAACAGCTGAGTCGAGGTCAAGACACTATCGATCAGCGGGTCGAATCACTTTCGAGGCAGGTCAAATTCCGTACACACGTGTAAAAATTGCAAATATACGTGACTGGAGACTAGATCAGGTATCCGAGGAGATCAGTATCACGTATCATAATGATATTGGGCTGGCACGTTTTGAAGTTTATGTATTGTCCATTTCGCAGATTATGGCTGACCTTATTACTCACCAGGCCTGCGATGGATTCTACCTTCTGAGGCGGGTGTTTGCCTTGGTTGCGTCCCTTGATCTTTTTAAAATTCTTCAGATGAAAAAAAAAATTAAATATAGATGTTGCGAAATCTTTCCAAAATGAACTTTAAAAAAATCTATCAAAGAAATGCTGTTATGATGACACTCACGATGATGGTGCTGACCAAGCGCAAAAGGGTAAAAAAGGACATTACAATATCACCCGACTGCATCTTTTCATTTCACTGTTAAAATGCGTCCACATAAGTTTTTTCCACACACACACACACACACATATATATATATGAGCATGTGCGATATTTGGTCGCAATGAACTCAGGAACTACAAAACTGTCACAGTTCAAACTTTGTAGAAGAGTATATCAATACGGCCTGAATTGCCTGAAAGCTATTAGACTTTGCAGAAACTTTCAACTTTTATGATCCATTTTTTTAATTGTTTCGGCGTGTTTAAACCGAAATGAAATGCTTCCAAATAGATGAGACCGCTTTTCTCATGCATGCCTTTGCACGATCGCACTTTTAATCCAAAAAACTTCCCTTCTGTTTTTTTTTTTTTATTATTATTATTATTTAATGCCGTTAACCCTTCACTGGGCCTTTATACAGCTTAGATATAAACTAAGCTAGATCTATATATAACTCTGATCTAAATTTAACCTTCTTGAGAATCTACAGCAAGACCAAATGTACATGCGATTTGGAGTTACATAGCGTAGATCTAAATTTATCCTGCTCCAGATTCTAAGCTTACATCTAGACCATCAGCATTAACAAAACTACCACTACTTGATAGTATAGAAAAATTAACCAAAAACCTAGATCTAGCTCGAGACCGACAAAAAAGACGAAAGACGTGAAAACATTAGAACAGATGGAATGAACAGAGATCGAACCTGCACCTCGATGCGGCACCCATCGCCTTGCCTAGACAAGACCAGGAACTTAACCACTGAGCCATCCACATCTACAAAAATAGATGCTTCAGGAACAGTGACTTTCATGCTGGCTTAAATAGACTAAGAAGTTGAATCGCTAAGAACGACCAAGTCCATTTTTTTACAGCACATAATCAAACTAGCCTCTAAAGGATCTTTGAAAGATGCACATTTGACTGAAAGATATAAGAAAATATAGAAGGGATGCAAGATTGTTTGACATTTATTTGTGCGCCGTAAATTTCACTTGGGGTGGTCTACCCTAGGCAAAAACGATCAAGAATGAGAAAAGAAGGCGAAGAAGATGTAAACGAATAGGGTCTTCCTCAAAATGTTCTCAAAGCACTTTGCTAAGAACCTGACAATGTTACTCCCCAATTTTTTACCGGTGGTCTCAAGGCAAATTTTTTACATTGTGCGGAATTTAGATTTCCTGGAAAAACGCCTGCAATGTGCTGTAACAATGGTAAAGTGGATCTACAGCCCTTACCAGCTCTTCTTTTACCTCTATTTGATCTTTTTGATGGATCATCACATGATTCGAAGCTCTTTTTGAAGAACATTAGAAAACAACAGCAATATTCCAGTTAGCATCATTGCAATAGGGTGCATGCAGTCAGGTAACTGTTCAAGTTTGGAATCCACAAGTTAGAATACCAGGATAAATGTTTTACCTGATTTTAGCCAGAAAGTCTGATGTAAATGATAAAACTTTCAGGTCATTTTAATCTGTGCAAAAAAGTGAGTGAGAATAACTACCAGGTCGACCTTGTATGAGGGACAGCGCCCACGTGAACACCCAGACATGTTGGTGCGTGTCTTCAGACTGAAATTAAAATGTTTGATGCAAGCTATAAAAGCTGGATTCTTAAATGCTGTAGATGCTTAGCTGTACAACATTGAATTCCAAATTCCAAAAAAGAGGGCTAGCTCATGCACACATTCTAATAATGGCTTTCTCATAATTCAAAATTCATCCCTACATGATAGATGACATAGTCAGTGCCGAAATACCCGGCAAAGGTCAAGAACCAGAGCTTTATGAAATAATCACTTCGCATAAGGCTCATAGCCCCCTGTGGGGTTTTAAATCCAAATGCACCTTGTATGAAAAATGGAACTATTCAAAAACCTTCCCTAAACGCTTCGTATAAATAACAGAAATAATATGGGGACAGACAGCTATCCAAAATATAAGTGGCTCGGTGCTCCGAGCGGAGGCAATACTGGGGTGAAAAAAGCTGCTGGAAAAGAAATTATAATTGACAAATCGTAACTTATAACTCTAGCCTTTTGCGACAATTGAACTGTTATGAAATGTTGAGATATGCACCTCTATTAAGAGCATCAAATACGTTTTAAAGTATGTGCATAAAGGAGCAGATCAGGCAACATTTCGCATTCAACGAGAAGATCAGATTGATGAGATTTCCAATTTTATCAACGCAAGATATATTGGAAGTACAGAAGGTTCTTAGCGTATTTTTGAAATGCCGTTCACTGAATGATTTCCTTCAGTTGTGCATTTACAAGTACACCTAGAAAACTTTCAAAGAGTGTATTTCAAAGAATCTACAGCCCACCAGTCATTCATACATTATGAAGACTTCGGTGGAACTAGTTCACCTGGGATTGTCACAGGCTCACCGTAAACGAGTTCTGCTGAGGAATATCCTATATTTTCTTTGGGTGCGTTTCTGTTCCCGAGAAGTACCTAAGTTCTACCAATTTGGACCGGCGAGACGGGCTTTTAAGGTTGAGACTTCGATGAAAACGTTCGATCATCCCGTTTGTCTGAGGATTATAAGCAGATGTATGGTTCTTTGACGTCAAAACGACACCTTATAGCGGGTCGGAAGCCTGTTAATTCATCGCCGACCCGCTTTGGCGTTTCCCTGCTTGGGATTATGAGTAAAACCTGAATGGTGTTTGCAGGTGCGGTTACAGCGTTGTATGTTCGATCCAAATCGTTTGTGACACGAACAAACTGCGTTCACCTCAGCAGATTCTGGGCTGAGTGACGCTAGAATTTTATCTGCTTCAAGTGTCAACATTCGTAAATACATTACTGGTGAGTTTGCTAGGGGAACACGAACTTGTAGTTGTCGAAGGAATATCTGTTAAAAAATGAAGCAGGGTTTACAGTCCCCAAAGAAGGTAAGCATTGAGTCCATGAGCTCTGAGGGCTTTCTATCGCCTAAACTGCTAAGGTCTCATAATATATTAGCCCTTTCTGTTCAGCCCGAAAGCCGAACATAAAAATGATTTAAGGGCCTCATATTTGTTGGTTAGAGGTGAGGAGGCGATCACTGACGGAGCTCTAGATGTTGTTTGTGAGTCTAGAGCAGCTACAACATGAAAGTGTCTCGTGTCACCAGGTGAGGCAAACTGTGCCGCGATTCGCGCAAATCATGCCAACGTGCCACGTCGTTCAAAAAGTTGGAAGTTTAAGTGCTGCTGCCTCGATAGACATAATGAAAGGCAATGTCTGATGCTTAAAACTAGGTCTAAAAAAATCCAGATCAGCTATCAAGTCGGGGTCATCGGTGTAGCATTTATCCACTCAATAAAAGACATGAGACAAACCTTTAAGTTTTCTTGTTTTCTCAATAAAAGACATGAGACAAACCTTTAAGTTTTCTTGTTTTCTCAATAAAAGAAGTGGGACAAACCTTTAAGTTTTCTTGTTTTCTCAATAAAAGACATGAGACAAACCTTCAAATTTTCTTGTTTTCTCAATAAAAGACATGAGACAAACCTTTAAGTTTTCTTGTTTTCTCAATAAAAGACATGAGACAAACCTTTAAGTTTTCTTGTTTTCTTGAACGATTCACATGTCATCCGACTGTGCGAAGGTGTTTGCCAAATTGAGAGCTTCTGCGGTGAGCTCTCCTCACACATCAGGCTGATATCTATCTATCTATCTCTCTATCTATCTTTCTATCTATCTATCTATCTATCTATCTATATATATATATATATATATATATATATATATATATATAACAGTTATAATCGTCATATTATCTATTCTTGAATTTAAATGTGGCGGCACGGTTTTCCGGCACTTTTCATTGAAAAAAAAAACCCAACAAAAATAAAAAATAACGGCTCCCCCAGAACTTCTCTCTCTCTCTCTCTCTCTCTCTCTCTCTCTCTCTCTCTCTCTCTCTCTCTCTCTCTCTCTCTCTCTCTCTCTCTCTCTCTCTCTCTCTCTCTCTCTCTCTCTCTCTCTCCCTCCCTCCCTCTCATCATTCTAATCTCCCTCATCATTCCTGCCTGTGCTGAAGTTTTAAACTGACCTCCATTTGCCTAACCCAATGTGTTCCAAAAATACTTAGTCTTTTGAGTCTTAAAATCATGTTCACCGTCATTGAACCTGCACTTACGAGGAGCGAAATTCAATTTCCTACGAAACCTGAAGTGACTGCGTGCACTGAGACATTTGAGGGGAGTAAGTTTGTGCTACTGTAAGGTCTTGCACGTTAAGACAATACTGGTTGTAGCCTTATGAGATAAATAAAATTATTGGATTTACGATCTAAGATCTAAGTCGCTCAGCGTTTCAGTCAGTTACCTACACACACACACACACATATATATCTAAGTCGCTCAGCGTTTCAGTCAGTTACCTACACACACACATATATATCTAAGTCGCTCAGCGTTTCAGTCAGTTACCTACACACACACACACACACACTTATATCTAAGTCGCTCAACGTTTCAGTCAGTTACCTACACACACACACACATATATCTAAGTCGCTCAGCGTTTCAGTCAGTTATCTACACACACACACACACATATATCTAAGTCGCTCAGCGTTTCAGACAGTTACCTACACACACACATATGTGTATATATATATATATATATATATATATATATATATATATATATATATGTGTGAGTGTGTATGACTAAAAAGCTATATTAATCACTTAGCCAATAAAGCATATTTATATATTTATTAATGGAGTTTTTTGGGTTTTTTTTTATTTTTTTACAAGACTTGTTTGGCATATCGACTGATTTCCGTGGATTAGGATTTAAAGAAAAAAAATTGCCGGGTTATTTTCTAAAAAGCTCTCAAAAAACAAAACAAAAACAAAAACAAAAAACAAAAAACGCAAACTTCACAAAACGTCATGTTTCCAATCATTAAAGCCAAAAACAGCTCTGCTGTGCTTCACATAGGGCGTTTTCTAGAAAAAAAAAGAAAAGAAAAGAAAAGAAATAGAAAAAGAAAAACATACAAACAAAAAAGCAGGATAAAGACTGTTACATTAAATTTGACTTGAAGGATATTTTGATAGGCCTACTCACAAAAGCGTTGTAAAATCGTTGATGAGGTCGCAGCTATTCTCCTTCCTAGCACATTCATGCTTTTTACTCTCTACATGTTATATCTCGTATGTTATGTAGTAGGAGTATTATTTGGTTCAAAATTTCATTCCATGAAAAAGCAGAACAGGCCATCATAATAAAATCTAATCTAATTTGTAGGGGCCATTACTCTCGTGTAATCGACACTGAAAATTCAGACATGAAGACACATGATATAAAGCACATGTTTCATGCGTAATCAAAATCAAATGAAATTGGCAAAAATATGTATTATTTCAGCATACATACATTATTCATCCGTTCAGGAAATTTTGAACCCTGTTAATGACTTTTCATAAAGCGCAGGAAAAAAGGTTTAACACATCCGGTTATGAATTTAAATAACATGTATCAGAGAGTGACCTATAAAGAAATCTTCCTCTATTTCTCTTTCGTATTGAATCTTAAAAATCTTAAAATCTGTAAATCCAAGAAAAAACCGTGTAAATCTAATAATTTTTGCGAATGAAACAACGAGATTAAATTCCGGTTTTTAGTATCCATTTCCTGTGCTAATGATTTAAAACGGATCAAATGTCATGACCCAACGTTCTCTTTAATTACACGTAAGTGTCAAACATATCAAATAACAGATCAGCTCAGAATCGATATATACAGGGCCAGCAGTAACCATCCAAGAAACCTGGACTAGTTGTGACGCGCACTAACAGTTTTACTGATACCGGTACTTTCATAACATATGCAATTACATAAAATGTATTTCAATATTAGAACACACTCACATCCACACACACTTACACACGAAATAATATATATATATATAATTAGTTTGAAGATAAGTTGGAATAACTGATAAGAGTGCTCATCTGTGGGAGCTTTTCATAGATATAGAAGATCTTACCTTAAATTCTCTTCATATCATACGCTTGATACACCAGTGTCGTATGAAGAGAATTTAAGGTAAGATCTTCTATATCTATATATATATATTTTTTTTGCTATTATTCCAAAATAGTCCACATCATAAAACTTTATCTTGATAATAATTGCGGTATATTTTCTGAAGCACTGGAATAGCAAAAAATTTAAGGTGTCCTCCAACATTATACTGAATTTTAAAACATTAATAAAAGTTGCGAAAAAAAACAAAAAGAAGCAAACGTATTTCAACTTCTATGTCTCAGAGTTACCTTCAATCTTTTTCAAATCGTGTGAATTTATTTTTGTTCAACTCGAAGCTGTGACTTAGTACAATTATGTGGGGAGAGAAATGAGGAAGAAAGAATAAGAAGCTGTGACTTAGTACAGTTATGTGGGGAGAGAAAGGAGGAAGAAAGAATAAGAAGCTGTGACTTAGTACAGTTATGTGGGGAGAGAAATGAGGAAGAAAGAATAAGAAGCTGTGACTTAGTACAGTTATGTGGGGAGAGAAAGGAGGAAGAAAGAATAAGAAGCTGTGACTTAGTACAGTTATGTGGGGAGAGAAAAGAGGAAGAAAGAATAAGAAGCTGTGACTTAGTACAGTTATGTGGGGAGAGAAATGAGGAAGAAAGAATAAGAAGCTGTGACTTAGTACAGTTATGTGGGGAGAGAAAGGAGGAAGAAAGAATAAGAAGCTGTGACTTAGTACAGTTATGTGGGGAGAGAAATGAGGAAGAAAGAATAAGAAGCTGTGACTTAGTACAGTTATGTGGGGAGAGAAAGGAGGAAGAAAGAATAAGAAGCTGTGACTTAGTACAGTTATGTGGGGAGAGAAAGGAGGAAGAAAGAATAAGAAGCTGTGACTTAGTACAGTTATGTGGGTAGAGAAATGAGGAAGAAAGAAGAAGAAGGGAACGCCCTCTGGTTTTTTGGACTGAAGCTTTGAGAAAATAAATGTCGTTTCTCAAAAGGGCGTCTGCGATGGTCGTTCGATCAAATTTACTCATTGAAATTCAGCACTATGCTAAGACCCGACAACTTATCAGAGGACCACACCCAATAGGCAGGTGGGATCGATGGGGCTAATGGTGGACTTTTGTTGGACAAATGTTTACATCATCATTACTTCAACAACAGATGAGATAACTCGCACCATGATGTGTATTTCAGTGGATACTTAAATGCTTCATTTCTTTGAGAATTATGAATGTTTGAAAGCTTCTAGGCAGAAGGCTAGACTTAGTTTTAGTTTGAAACACGATCAGAATGCATCTTATAGAAACTTTCAAGTATGTATTGCTACCAACTACATCGTTTTTAACTCTGCAGGATTATAAAAAAAAGTTATATTCTATAAAACCATAGGTAGAGATATTTAGGTCTGCATCTATATCAAGATTCTTTTCAAGATCAGAATTGGAACCTAGAATACTGAAGTAGATCTAAACCTAAGATCCAAAGGAAAAAAAAATAAAATATATACAGCAGAGTGCATTTGTAACCTTTAGATAAAAGGGACCACGCTTCGTCTTCTTTTTTAAAATACTAGATCTTATCTAATTTTAGTCATTTTTCATAGGGTGTTTATTATTCCGGCTTTATACTAGCATGCAGAGGGCGTCGCGTGGGCTGGGAGTGTTCGTGGGGCTGCACGATGTCTTATCAGTAGTGTAATGAAGTTGGCAATCAAATTAATGACGATAGCAGTTTTATGAGTTCCAGAAATATTCCTCTATTAAATGATTGATCCCTTTTCGGCATGGCCGCGTAAAACAAGTTCGTGAACTCCACAGAATTGGATGGCTCCTTTTAATTTTGTTTACTGTATTTCTATTATTGGCCATAGTTTTATTATATTTTTCAACAGACAAGCGGTATCCTCAGATTGTGCGGCGATGTAAGTTGTACCAAATGCAATGGAGCGGACGGTGTTGTTAAAATGTGCAGCAAACTTACTGTGTTTATGGGCTCTATCCGTAAAGTGCTTCAAATTTGTAAATCCATCTTTACACCACTCTTGATTTTGTGAGGAATCTCAGAATTTCAGACGTTTAAAATAATAAAAATCCTATGTCACAATGTTCACAGATGACTATTGAAATCTATTGAGCTAGTCGGGATTGAAATATCTACTCTGCTTTTAATCTAAAATTGAGATCGAAAATCTAATGGCTGTTGCCAGTGGTGGGGTTCAAACTTTTCCCATTGTGAGCTTAATCGTATGAGGCAAAGTACTGAGGCGATTGTAAAGAAATTGAGAATAATATTCATTGTGTCGTCAGGATATAAATCAATGTCTTTTTCATGACATTCTAAATGCCGTTTAAGTTTCCAAATGCTTTATTAATCAAGTGAATGGTTCCAACAGGGATAAAATATGGTGATCACACTATCAGACTGGTAACATGTTTCACAGAGATGATCATCACAATAGAATATTTTGTAGGTTGCTGGGTCAGGTCAAAAGACAATGACATTACTTTTAGGGCTTAAGACCCGACACGGAGTAAAAGTGCACTTTAATCTCCACACAAAGCATGGCCAAAGTCAAGTAGTAACGTTAACTGTATTCTGTGGGAACAGAAATTGGGGCTTCAGGACAGAACAAAGAAAAACCTCCTTTCATATTTACACGAGTATGAGAGCTTAAAGTTGTAATAATCATCGTATAAAATTTCGACCGATTACTTAGCAACAGCATAGTGCGACGTGCGTGATTCGTATTGCAGGATTGCTGTGGTTCTCATTTAAACGTGAGAAAACAAATAAGACACAGCCTGCAATCTTGAGCTGATGATAGCAGTTGTGTAATAAATCTACTACTAAAAAGTAAAGAGATTAAAATATGAAACAAACCAACGATTGGACTCGAAAGCAATAGGATGGGGCTTCAAGCCCATTTTAGATGACGTCACTTGCTAACGTATGCCCTTATTGTGTCTGATCGCATTGAAAAATGATAGATGCATTCAAATCGCAAACTTTTTGCGCATGTAAAAAATGTACGCATTTGTCTGTAAAGATATGCCATCATCATAGACAAAATTAGGAATCATAATTATAGTAGACATCTTTAATTAAAGTGTCAGCCTCTGCGTAAAGGCGTGCTCATCCTATAGCAATTATTGACTTTGATGAATAAATGGGTCCGTAGAATACTACATAACAAACTTTCAGCTTGGTTAATATTGTTTTCTTTTCCATAAACATAAAATGGCGTTGACGCGCATCAATACTCCCCCAACTTGCCACCGGCAACTAACCGATGTTACGCTTCTCCGTCCGGTATTTTAAAAATGTAACAAAAATGATAGGATTCCTCCATCATTGTGTGTGGCGTGTGAGATGTAAAAAAAGACCAAGATAATCTATAACAAGACATTATGATAAGATGGATACTGAATGTGTTTTGAAACTTATTGGGTGCGGGAGGACTCCAGTCCTGTTAGTGATTCAAGAAAACAGCTTTTTTGTACTTTTACAATCTATTTAATTAGCTGTCTGAATGCTCTTTAAGCAGACATTGCAGGGATTCCTCATTTTGCTACATACCTAGATGATAATCAGCGTTAAAAATGGTTTATATACAGTAAAAAATAAATTTTAAATAGATTTTGGGACCTTTGACAAAATTAGCTAACTATTTTTAATGTGTTATAATTTCCACAAAGCAATATTTTTTAAAATGGAATTTGCCACGTTATTTACTTAAGATACATAATGTAATATGGTCTACTTTTACTCTTACACATTTAGCCTTATACAAAAGGAGTTTAATGGGAACCGACATTGCCGTGGTAAAAATCTGAAATCTTTACCTTGGTTGTAAAGAAATATTAGCACTTGAGTGCCAGTAATTTTGCTTTGACTACCACACTTATTGAAGCTCGATGTTCTGTGACGGGTGACGGGAGTGTCAAGGTTTGGCAGCGTGGGCTATGGTTTCCGATTGGGGGTAATCAGGAGTTATCTCAGTGAACCGCTTGAAATCAATTATTATGTCAAGGTCTAGATTATCCAGGGTCTGACTCCCACAAGTACACTAGCGACCCCGATATGGGAATTCTCCTGTGAAAAGCAGAAAGTTAAAAACATGAAAATATAAGGTCTTCTCAACAAAAGCTGGTCAACTATCTATTTGGTTTAATT
Source organism: Elysia crispata (assembly GCA_033675545.1). Classification (NCBI taxonomy): domain Eukaryota; kingdom Metazoa; phylum Mollusca; class Gastropoda; family Plakobranchidae; genus Elysia; species Elysia crispata. The sequence continues at coordinate 18,866 of JAWDGP010000928.1, forward strand.
AAAAAAAAAAAAAGATTTTGCCATCTGGTCGTAAGCCAATACTTAAGTGTAATACAATTTGCTATACTTTTCTCTTTTAGTTCAGATATTATTCATAAAGATATGGGTATAAAATCACCGTTTGGCTTCATTACAGTCCTGTTGCAATAGTCTTCACAATGTTGTATAGTTCAAATTGGTATTTTAGTGTTAGCCATATTTTTATTTTAGATGTTAATCTTCAACGCAGCTATAAGATTTCACGCAGAAAACTTCACTTGTACCACATTTCAAAAACCATGACACAAATAAGAGTTCAATCAATAGGAGATTCTAAATCTTTTTTAAAACAGTTCTTAGGCTCGGCTAAAATCTTCCTTCTTTTGTACTAAGGCTTGATTCGCCAAGCCTCAAGCAAAGCGATATAGAAATTCTAAGTGAGCGACAGGACGTCAC
>JAWDGP010000929.1:0-38083 GCA_033675545.1 Elysia crispata
ACCGTTAGGGCTTGAAGCCAGTTCCTGGCGAAGTTGCCTTGCCAGGCAAAGTTCAATCTCTGCTGATCCATACAAGTAAACAGTGACACACTATCTTCAACCGGTTTACCTGCGACGCATATTCTCACAACTTTGATTATCAATATTTATTTTAAGAAGACCGAAACCCGTGAAATTTAACTGCAAACTGCACTTCTAACCGAATATTAATTAAAAAAAGAATACTATTTCTCTGCCATGACACATAGTAGGCTGAATCTGCAAAATTTTTAAAAAAATCAGTTAAAACTTTGAATGGGTTTTAAGATATGTAACTCTACGCCATATTTTATAAACTAGAAATGAGTTTGTTCAGTTTGTCAACACGCCTGGGGGTTTGTTTATGTTTTCCTCCGACCTTGTCTGCCTCTTCCGACATATTACTAACAAGGTCAACTAATCAACGAATAGAGTAGAAAGAAATTCAATTAATCAAAGATATTGATGTTTAAATTTCTTAAACCATCAAACTATTATACATTCGCATATGTCGCGTATAAGTCGATCATAATAAAAGTTGTCCGATCTCAAGGCGAACGTTTCTTCCTGCCTTCACGTTTTATTTCGTTAGTCCGAGAGAAAGAATGAAAGAAAAAGAGGGACAGAGGCACAAACAGAGAGAGAGAGAGAGAGAGAGAGAGAGAGAGAGAGAGAGAGAGAGAGAGAGAGAGAGAGAAGGAATGGGCAAAATGAAATAATTCTGTTTTGAAATAACTTAAGACACAAAGACTATTACGGGATTCAAATTTCACTTTCTTTTTTTGTTGTTGTTTTGTTGTTGTTGTTGTTGTTGTTGTTGTTGTTGGTGTTGGTGTTGTTGCTGGTGGTTGTTGATGTTATTGTTGATGATGTTTTCCCGCGTGCCTTTTAATTGCTGTTTTTTCCGACACTGTTGTCAGCGTTGTTTTTTGGTTTTTTTTTCATTCGTAACTTTTTCTGTTTCCCTGTCTAATTTCCTATTTCTTTCAACGATGAACTAAAAAGGATCATTTGATAGTCTTTATATGTTGGCTGTTGGTCCTAAGTTCTAAACCCCTCCGATAAGATGGCTATAGGGATAAAACTCCACAGATTATCAATATTGAGATGAATTAGGCATCTCCAACCTTGGGACATTGTTGTTGTGGAGATTATAACTGCGGCTAGTGCCTTTTTATATTCCTTGTCCTGCACTCTGTTACGGTGATTGGACATTTTTATCCCGCAGCTGATGTTGGCATTTCTGAGAGAGAGAGAGAGAGAGAGAGAGAGAGAGAGAGAGAGAGAGAGAGAGAGAGAGAGAGAGAGAGAGAGAGAGAGTTATTTCCCTAGTGGCTACAAATCACTTAGCTCGAACAGTTTATTATCTTTGTATAGTAAAATGAGTGAGATCGTTAAATTAAATTTGTTTGATATCTAGGGGCATTCAACAACTTTGTTTCTCTATTTCTCTTTTTCATTGTGATTTTCCGTTCAACCCTCTTTTTTTCTCTCTCTCTGAGTCTCTCTCTCTCTCTCTCTCTCTCTCTCTCTCTCTCTCTCTCTCTCCCTCTCCCTCTCTCTCTCTTTCTCTCTCTCTTTCTTCTTTGCCTCAGTTCCCTCACTTTTTATATATATATTTTTTACATCTTTATGTCTCTATGTATGGCACTTTATAAATGATTCTTTCTCTGTGTTTCACTTTTTTTTGTTTTCTCTCTCTCTCTCTCTCTCTCTCTCTCTCTTTCTTTCTCTCTCTGTGTCTCTGTCTCTCTCTGTCTCTCTCTGTCTGTCTGTCTGTCTGTCTGTCTGTCTGTCTGTCTCTGTGTCTTTCTCTGTCTCTCTCTCTCTTTCTCTCTCTCTCTCTCTCTCTCTCTCTCTCTTTATGTTTTCCCCTCTTTCTCGCTATCTCTTTCTTCTTTGCCTCTTTTCCTACACTTTCGATACAATAAGTTTATCTTTATTTCTCTCTATTTATCAGTTTATTACTAAATATTTCTCTCTATGTGTCGCTATTTATTTACAGTCTCATCGAGACAGACAATCACGATTTTAGTGCTGATAAGCAGATATGACGTGCCAGTCACAAGTGGACAGTGCGTTTTGGGAATAATGGAAAATTAGGTGAAATTCCTCTAATGTGGAACATAACAAATAACAAAAGAGAAAGCTATATATTTAAAGGATAGTTTCCCTTTTACAGGACAAAAAAAAAAGGATAAAGACCCTTTCAAAGAAATAAAAACACAAAAAACATCTCCCTAAGAGCTTGATTTTTCACGTTTGGTGACGTCGCTGACTTAACTTGTTATGTATTTTAGGAAGCATCGGTTATGATGCGTTGTAAAGTTCCTAAGCATCTATTGATACCGGCCTAGATCTTAACAGTTGTGTGTCTATCTTTACACGGCACAAAATAATGTTTACGAAACACTAAAACTAGCGTTTCATAGCTAGCGCTCGTACCAAAGACAAACCACATCTGCCACCCTATATGTTCAACATCGTTGGTTGAAATTTTATTATGATATGCACAAAGTGCTCTCTCAGCTTTTATATGTCCTGAGTTTGCTAAGGTTGCATTTTAACCTCTTTAAACCCGTTCTTACATCGGCTATCACAAATCGTAAATTTGGAAAATTTTATAGTCACCAAAGATGCAAAAAGCATGTATTCAGCTCTAATAAAAAAGAAAGAATACACACACACATATTTATATATTTGATCGTTATTTTAGCATTTTGTGACAGTGCTCGACAAAAAGAGCTTAATAATGATAATAATAAAATTGATTACCTAGTTTAAGCTCGGGCTCGAAACTCTGGAGTCATGGCAAAGCAAGAAACACAAACCACCGACCATTACCCACAGCCATCTGAAGAGAGCTGCACGGGCTCGAAACTCTGGAGTCATGGCAAAGCAAGGCTTAAAGTAGGTAATCAATTTTGTTATTATCATTATAATATATATATATATATATATATATATATATATATATATGTATATAAAAATAAATATATAATACATATGTATATATATATATATATATATATATATATATATAATACACACACACACACACATTAAAAATTGATTATTCTCTCTGACCACTTTTTCACCTCTATATATTATGAAACCAAATTAGCCTCGCCAGTATACTGACTAACGGAGAAAAGTCGCTTTGTTTTATTTTTTTCCCCATTTATTTATTTCTGTATATTTGTGAACGTTTCCTTGAGTTATCCTTAACAAACATGTAAAGAAAGTGCTTTAGAAAAAATATATACATTAGTAATCGGCTCTCATTGTCCCTCTTTCCACAGGTCAAAAAGAACTGTTTTAACTTTACGATGCATTTTCAGATTCTGTGGTCCAAATTTCTATGGAACAGTTCAAGGGGAATCACGTGTCTTTTATGACGCCTCAAAAAGACACGTTTCTTAGTCTCAAGAGAAACTGAAAATTCGCGTTCTGAATTCATCACATTCTACCGCCCCATCTCTCTTTTTCTCACCGATGAGGAGGAGGAGGAAGAGAAGGAGAAGGAGGAGGAGGAGGAGGAGGAGGAAGAGAGGGAGGAGGAGAAGAGGAATGGGAAAAACTAAAGCAGTTCGCGAAAATGACGTGTGTGTGTGTGTGAAGACAACCTTTACATGTAAGAATAGATAATCATATATAAACAAGATATGGGACCATCAGGATCACGCCCTCTCCGTAAGTCCCATTCCTCAGATCTCTATATCTACCTCAACTGACAAACATTCCTCTCCGAATAGTTCGTCAAAAATCTTTTCCTTCATCCCCTCGATGTTTTCCAAATTTCTTTTCTCCTCGTTATGTATATGTATATCTACATTTTGATCTATATATCTGTCTTAAAACCGCTTTTTACCTTTGTCTATCCATCTATTTATTTCTCTGTCTGTCTGTCTGTCTGTCTGTCTGTCTGTCTGTCTGTCTGTTTGTCTCTCTCTCTCTCTCTCTCTCTCTCTCTCTCTCTCTCTCTCTCTCTCTCTCTTAAAAAGTAAAACATACTTTGTATGAGTTTATTTATTCTTTAATGTAGCCTACAAAGTTAAAGATACAGCTGAGGTGAAAGAAGATTAGCATAAATCTGTCAAAACCTTTATTTAAGCCTACTCTTTCTGACACTTGAGGCAGTTTGCTATACATAAATCTGTCAAAACCTTGATTTTTAAGCCTGCCCTTTCTGACACTTGAGGCAGTTTGCTATCAATAAATCTGTCAAAACCTTGATTTTTAAGCCTGCCCTTTCTGACACTTGAGGCAGTTTGCTATCAATAAATCTGTCAAAACCTTGATTTTTAAGCCTGTCCTTTCTGATAAGCTGAAGTAGCTTGTCATTTATAAATCCGTATGAACCTGGGTTTTGAAGTGTGGCCTGCATGTCTTTTCAACTGGGCTTGGTTACTTTGCTTGAAAAGTATTTACTCAATCAACCAACCACTCACTCAATCAATGAATCAATAAATCAACTAAAGAATCAACCAATCATGTAAGAAAATGTAAATCACGTAAGTAATTGTCCAACAAAAAAAATAATAATCAAGAAATCGATTGATATTGATTACGAACAAACCAGGTACAGTAAAGATAGAGACATCCTATTGTAATAAAAAACACACATCCAAAACTAGGAAGTAAAAGTGCTCAGCTCACAAAAGATCGAAATTGTGTTGGTACAATAATTATATACTATTTAGATTGCCTATTAACATAGTGCGGTGAAAAAATATAACATAAGAGCAACAAAATGATAACAAGTAGAGTCTAAGAAAATAGAATAATAATAATGATAATAATAATGATGATAATAATAACAATAATAATAATAATAATAATAATAATAATAATAATAATAATAATAATAATAATAATAATAATAATAATAATAATAATAATAATAATAATAATAATAATAATAATAATAATGAGATGATGATGAAAAAGAAGAAGAAGCAGAAGAAGAAGAAGAAGAAGAAGAAGAAGAAGAAGAAGAAGAAGAAGAAGAAGAAGAAGAAGAAGAAGAAGAAGAAGAAGAAGAAGAAGAAGAAGAAGAAGAAGAAGAAGAAGAATTATAGTACAATACAGGAATAGCACGAGCAATAATAGTAGTAGTAGTAGTAGTAGTAGTAGTAGTAGTAGTAGTAGTAGTAGTAGTAGTAGTAGTAGTAGTAGTAGTAGTAGTAGTAGTAGTAGTAGTAGTAGTAGTAGTAGTAGTAGTAGTAGTAGTAGTAGTAGTAGTAGTAGTAGTAGTAGTAGTAGTAATAGCAGTAGCAGTAGTAGTAGAAATTATAATCATGATAATGCTATTAGTAGTAATAGTGATGATAATGATGATTATGACGATGATGATGGTGATGATGATGATGATGATAATTATAATATAAATAAATATATAATTATAATAGTATAAGTCATAATAAAATGTTTAAAATAATGATGGTGATAAGATAATGACAACGAAACAGTAAAAGAGGAGTATAAAAAAATTTATCCTCACAATAAAAGTAATAACAATTTTATTTTATAAACACCCCGATTGATGAACTAACGACGGAAAGATATTACCGTTGCTAAACCATAATCGCTCGTTAGTCGAAACTCAGTAATTTGATCCAATGCTATTCTGTGCTGGAAACGCCGGAAAAGCACTTGGTCAATGTATACCACAAATTCTGTAGACGTCACGGCATAGAATACAGAGATTATCTGTTCTTGCGCGAAGTTAAAGTGAGGCATATAACGATCCTCGCTTCCGTAGTAATTATTGATGTAAGAGTTGGACACGACCGATGCCTCATCAAACCTTATCTCGAGGAAGAAGGCGGTGGTATAAAGTCCAGCCTGCAAGTTCAGGGAGACCCTGTTACCTTTGAGTTTGACCTCTAAAAGCAACGGTTGGCCGACGACAGGGCCTCCTGGAAGGCTGATTATTCCAGTGTTTGCTCCGATCATCTGGGTGTAGAGGTAGAACTTTGACACTTGGCCTCCGAAGCTGATATCCAGCAGCTCATCACAAAAGGCGCATTGACACGGTAGAGCAGCCGCGGTGCACGGAAGGTCGTAGACAAACCGACACTGTGGCCGGGCGCCACACATGATGCTACATTCTGCGGCCCTACCTGTGATGAATGAGCATGCGTTGCCTGTTGGACCTCCCGACTGGTACAAGAGAGGTTTGGTGGCCACTGAACAGCTTTCTATGCCCACAGAAAGCTCAGTCAAAATGCAGAGCGACAGCTGAAAGAGGCAGGAAAGGCTGATGTGGATATGAAGTGGAAGGCAGCTGATGAGAACCATGTTTGCTGTGGCAATTCTGGATTTGTAGGAAAAGCGTAATTTATTTGCTCGATGAGTTTAATGATGCAATAGCGCACAACAAAAACTTTTAGAGAATTCGTCATCCTGAGTTTGACACTGGTTTTTGATAACTGTTAGAAAGCAATTATAAAGGTGTAATTTGCCAGAGTAATGACTTAGAAAGCAATTATAAAGGTGTAATTTGCCAGAGTAATGACTTAGAAAGCAATTATAAAGGTGTAATTTGCCAGAGTAATGAATTAGAAAGCAAGTAAAAAGGTGTAATTTGCCAGAGTATTGAACCTCGAGGATGCTCTGGAAATGACTTAGAAAGCAAATATAAAGGTGTAATTTGCCACAGTAATGACAATAAACGCAACGCTCTTGACTTCATACCAATGTTATATGATTGGAGCCACTTAGCCATTAAAGAAAAAAGAGGATAACTTTGATTTTGGTAATGGTGATTGCTATTGACAGACTATTTCTGGATTAGATTTCAGGAGCCAGAAGAACGTTTAAAAAATTGGACTCAAATGTTCCTAGATAAAATTTTATTTCCAGTCTCGCTCCAAAAGTTCTACTTGGAAGGGTCGTGTCATCATTATCATCTTGAAATCTCGAGATATAAAACAATGCCTTACTTGCCTCCCCATTGATACAAATTAAAAACTATTAACTGTTTTTCGTTGACAAATGGACAATATATACTTTCTTCGTATAAAACATTCTTCAATGTAGACATAATATTGTTCTCTAGTGCATTAAAAAGGTAGAAAAAATCCTTTTTAAAATACTATTCAATTTATGTAATTCAATAAAGATTATTAACCGGAATGCTAACTTCTCTTTAATAATCCATTAAAATGGTTGTTATGGCTTTTACAAAGTGTTCCACAGAATAATAAATAATAAATAATAAATAATAAATAATAAATAATAAATAATAAATAATAAATAATAAACGAACAGAATACTACGGGTCGTCTCCTCGTGTGAGAAATTCCGCCATTTCTTATTGCCTTTAAAATTTTGTCATGGTGACAAGAGTGTATCTTACATCTCAGATTGACAAGCATCTACGATATATTTTTACTTTGAAATTGGTTTATGAAAATCCATACAGGTAGAAAGAAAATAAAGAGAGAGAGAGACAGTGAGAGAGAGACAAAGAAATAGATAGATAGATAGAGATAGAGAGAGAGAGGGAGAGAGAGATAGATAGATAGATAGAGAGAGAGAGAGAGAGAGAGAGAGAGAGAGAGAGAGAGAGAGAGAAGCTTTTTTATCTTCTAGTCATAATATATTACAATTGGCTTAAGGGAAGAGGAAAAAGAAAGTGAAAGTCTTAGTTGTTAGTAAGGTTAATAAATTCCTTAGATCTAGATCTCCTAGCGATGTTTATTGTACTTTTGTCATCAATTCTTCAGTTCTTTAATTTTAATAAATTTACGCCAGAAATGAAAAACAAAATTAATATAACTTTCACCATTATAATCTTGTTTGAAGTTAATTTGTGTTTTAGTTGGAGACAAAATGCATTGTTTATAAACACTCGTCTAAGTTTAAGCATAGCAACGGACCAGTTGCTAACGTCCACAGACAAACTAAGATGGCGGACGAGATTGGGTCTCGGCACGGGTTTTGTGACGTGTAAATCTGTACAAGAATTAATCTGTAGAGCGTTCCGTATGGCTTCTATGAAGTGTTTAGGTACGTTTACTATAAAAGTCTTTTTTATTCCGATTTTCATTGTCTCATCCTCTAGAGTGTGACTTACATCTAGTTTCTTTATAATTCATGACCGATCTAGTATGAATAATTCTATGTTTTAAGATTTGTTAACAAAAAAAAAAAAAAAAAAAAAGAGGAAGATGATATAGGACTCATTGAAAAAGCAAAGAAACTAAGACTCAATTTTGAACTTAACGTATAATTATATTCTTCATCCTCACACCAAGACATAATGGAATTTCACCAAAACTTGACAAAGATATAACTTTTGTTCTTTGTTCAGTTCTGCAATTAGTTTTTGCTACAGATGAAGAAATATCACTCTGCTAAGGAACCGAAACCGTTGTAAAGCATTGGTTTTATTTCCAGTGCTCAAATGTTTGCAAAATTTAAACCCATAAGTAAAGATAAAATAACATCAAAATACACTCATGGGAAATCAGAGTGATTTAAGAAAAGTGCAATGGACGTCTTTAAATCGGAATTTTCAAAAGAGCATGCATTTTCACTAGGCAGCATAACTTCGTGAAATCTCTTTGTGCCCTAAACTGCCCTATATGTGTCTTTTTGAAAGAAGAAGAAATCAGGATATACTGACATCTGAATTATTTCAAGCCAAATTTTTGAAAATCTCATAGGTGGTCCAGCTAATTTACGTAATGCCTTTATAATGTTTTTATTTTAAATGAAGACATACTCACATTTTTTCGTTATTCTCTCTATTATCTGATTTACTAGGCGTATTGCAATTGACTTTAGGTGTGATATGATTACACAACTCATGCAGAGCTTTAATTCTTCTGCAAAACTATAATGAGTTAAGAAATCCATCTACAAAATTACTGAGATAAACTGAAACTTAAATGGAAATATAATTGCTTTTTAAGACAATGAAATAAATATAATTATGCCGTCGCTAAAAAAACTTACTCGTTCTGTCACATGGATATTTTATCTTGTTAGAGAGATCTTACAATGTTGGAAAGTTTCTTTAAAAGAAATACTGTTTTTATTAAGCAGCTTTCAACATAAAAGACAAATTTTCTCTAATGGAAGGATAATTTCACGTGCAAATAAATACATAACATTGAACTGAGACTAAGAAATAACCCCAGGAGTGGATAAAACTTTTGCTACTTAAAAAGTGTGCATTACATACACAACGAAATAAACTTACCTAGGCTTACTGAGCCGTTTAACACGCATTTCTCTTAAAATAAAACTAGAAAAAAAGTAGTCCTGCGATGGCGTATATATTGGATTTTGTGATTTAGACTAAGACGTCGCAACCCAAGCGTTGCAATTCAAGTTTCTTTTCTACCCACTTTGCTTCGAGCTTATAACCGCGAACGTTTTAAATATTAATATAAAAAAACAACACAACAATAAATCATGGCTTTTACTGGTGCTCTATTTAATGCTAAAAATCAATAAAAAAAATAGTTGCTAACAAAAAAACACAGCAAGGACGTTAGGGTTAAAACGAAACTTCATCGTTACAGATCGGAATAATATAGTATTCAATTGACACAATAAAAGGTACAGTATTACAACCATGCAAAGAACACACAGAGAGGTTTTCTTTGTCTTTCTTTCTTTCCATCCACCTCGAGCCTGACTCCCTTTCTCTTCTCCTCTCTCTTTATTTCTTGGCTTCCTCTTTTTCCGACCAAAAATAAAAAAAAAAAGTAGGCCTTACAATCAATTAAAAAAACAAAACACATTGAAAAGACTAGAAAAATTTTATTGTGATGTAGAAAGAATTGAGAAAAGAATTTCAAACTGAAAGGAAAACGTATTAGTCTGTGAAGGGAAATGTGCCACAGGAAAACACTCATCTTTATTGAAAGTGATGGTGCCTATGATGGTGAAATATTTAAACAACAGTTGGCAGCACAACATACACTCACACAACTCTTACAATTGTTGAATTAACCTTTTCATAATTGGAATTAACAACGATGGCAATACGTGAAAATCTCACGAATATACAAGGCATTAAAAACAATTTTAAAAACCCTGCAAAAACAAATGCAACAACAGGCAGGAATAGCACTAACAATAATGATGATGATGATAATAATAATAATAATAATAATAATAATAATAATAATAATAATAATAATAATAATAATAATAATAATAATAATAATAATAATAATAATAATAATAATAGTAATAATAATAGTAGTAGTAGTAGTAATAATAATAATAATAATAATAATAATAATAATAATAATAATAATAATAATAATAATAATAATAATAATAATAATAATAATAATAATAATAATAATAATAATAATAATAATAATAATAATAATAATAATAATAATAATAATAATAATAATAATAATAATAATAATAATAATAATAATAATAATAATAATAAAAAGTAGCAGTAGTAGTAGTAGTAGTAGTAGTAGTAGTAGTAGTAGTAGTAGTAGTAGTAGTAGTAGTAGTAGTAGTAGTAGTAGTAGTAGTAGTAGTAGTAGTAGTAGTAGTAGTAGTAAGTAAGAATTATAAGAGCTAGAATTTTAGGTAATACTCTGCAGTGATTAGGATAAGGCTTTAAGTGAAAATGACCGAAAATGCTTGAATTGGTGGGATTAGAACCATCGATTTATAGATGCTTCGGCACCCATCGCCTTGCCACTCAAAGAGAACATAGCTTATAGCAAGGCGCCACTACGCTCCCTAAAAAGAGAGTTTCATGGCGAAGGTATTTACTAAGCCTAAAAAAAATACAAGGCAGTAATAACAATTTTAAAAACCTTGCATGATGATGATGATAGTAGTAGTAGTAGTAGTAGTAGTAGTAGTAGTAGTAGTAGTAGTAGTAGTAGTAGTAGTAGTAGTAGTAGTAGTAGTAGTAGTAGTAGTAGTAGCAGTAGTAGTAGTAGTAGTAGTAGTAGTAGTAGTAGTAGTAGTAGCAGTAGTAGCAGTAGTAGTAGTAGTAGTAGTAGTAGTAGTAGTAGTAGTAGTAGTAGTAGTAGTAGTAGTAGTAGTAGTAGTAGTTGTAGTAGTAGTAGTAGTAGTAGCAAATTAAAAAAAAGACCTAAGGAGAAACAAAACTATAGAAGCATAAAGGTAGCTCAATTAATTATAAATAATCATAACGAATCATAAAAAATATCCTTAAGAATTACATCACTATTCATGTAAAACCAAGTTTAATTACCAAAAAGGAAAACAAAGTTGCTCACTAGCAAAAAAGCATTTGGCCTTTAAGTTACAAATATATGGAACTCGATGGAAGATTGTTATTAAAAGAAACAACAACAACAACAACAACAACAACAACAGCAAAATATACCACTCAGCGCCAAAGCTATCTACCAGCCTGTTTGTGATTCTCTAGCAATCTGGCAATCTGCATTTGACGCCTCAAGTCTGGTCGTTGTGTAATGGTGTAGGGACCGTAGAGGAGTTATCGAGAAGGGAATTCATCTGCATTTGACGCCTCAAGTCTGGTCGTTGTGTAATGGTGTAGGGACCGTAGAGGAGTTATCGAGAAGGAATTCATCTGCATTTGACGCCTCAAGTCTGGTCGTTGTGTAATGATGTAGGGACCGTGGAGGAGTTATCGAGAAGGGAATTCATCTGCATTTGACGCCTCAAGTCTGGCGTTGTGTAATGGTGTAGGGACCGTGGAGGAGTTATCGAGAAGGGAATTCATCTGCATTTGACGCCTCAAGTCTGGTCGTTGTGTAATGGTGTAGGGACCGTGGAGGAGTTATCGAGAAGGGAATTCATCTGCATTTGACGCCTCAAGTCTGGTCGTTGTGTAATGGTGTAGGGACCGTAGAGGAGTTATCGAGAAGGGAATTCTCTTTGGGCTGCAGCAAACCACCCTTGAAAAAGGGAGACAACCGCTCTGTGATAAATCGAATCACCACGGTGTAGTGTAGCACAGGTTATTCAGGTATCCAAACAGTACGAGGAGCTCTTCAGGCCCCAGCCGTCCACAACAGTGCGTGGTCCATTCAAGTTTAGCCAGTTAATCGCCTGGTTGAGGTGGGTTTTGGAAAGTCTCACAAAAAAGTTTTGTTCCTTGGCTTTTTTGCGGATCATACATTTAGACGTGGCATTAGATACGTTGATAACTCATCTTCATATGTAAAGTATGATCTCATAGAAAATCATTGCATTTTAAAGTTATGCAATTGTTAATATACGTAATTTACCAAAGATTTTAAACTCCAAAGGTTGAAGTACATTGCGCGCTTTATTGTACTTTACGATTACTTGTATTGCAATTTTGGGAAAAAAATTTTCAGTAAAAAAAATTAAATAAAAAACCCATCGAGGACCTTTAAAATACACGCTTTATAGAAATAGAAAGTAACTTCCATTCTGCAAATCTACCGATGGAAAGACACAATCTTGGATTGGCCCATTCTGCCACTGACTTCAAAGTATTTAACATTACCAATGCTGAGTTTATGAAAGAAGCGCTTGAACAAAACCTTGTCAAAGTAAAGATCATAGTAAGTTGGTGTGACAACGCAGAAGATTGAGAGTTCTTGACCAATAGTAAAATTGAAGTAAGGCATAGAGCTATCCGTTTGACCCCAAAACCACCCTTGTCTCCAACGTGACGAGACTGCTCTTTTATCGAAGCTAATCTCAGTCATGAATGGCCCTTCAGTGGCACTACTCATAAAATTAAGGTTAACTGTAGAATCTTCTAGAGTTACCTTAATCAACAATGGCTGACCAACTATTAATCCTCCGGGTAAGTCCACGCGAGAAGTATCCGCTCCGATTTCCTGCGTTTGGAGGTAGAAATGGACATTGATGATTGAAAAGTCGACGCCTAAGAGTTGGTTGCAGTAAATACATGTACATTGTCCACTTGTATCACAGTTTGTGACGTAGACAAGTTTGCATAGCAGTTGTTTACCACAGGAGAGACTACAAAAAATAGTATCACCTGATATGGTGTTACATTGTCCACGAGTTGAGAGACCTGTGTGAAAGGAAAAGACTCGTGTGAATATAGGGCAGGTTGAGGAACTTTCGCAGAGCCTTGTTAGAGACCAGGTGAAGTAGACTAGGATACACAGTTTGGGCTGTGTCAGTAGCGAGCCCACGTCCATGGTGTCCCAGAGATGTCAGCAATGTGTCAGAATGATGGTCTATCACAGAATAAAGATAAAAAAAGAAATAAATCTTCATACAGACATTTCAATTCATCTTTTTAAGTCCATTTTAAGAGGTTATATGTTGTTGACTTAAATATCACGGAGACCAATAACATTTTGTTAAGTTTATACCTAGGTTACTGAGTAGTTGGTTGTTGGTGGTCACCAAATTACACATTCCCTGATTAAAAAAACAAACAAACAATAAAACAAAACCAAAAAAAAAAAAAAAATAACAGAAAGAGATTCATGAAAATTATAAAACAAGATGAATATTACTTTTCCAAGAGCGAGAAGGAAAACTCACTAAGAATACTTATAGATATGACTGTCAGACTGAACAACAGAATAATGAGTAGATGACCTGTTTAAGAGACCATCATACTAAAGGTAAAACCACGTAGAGAGCAATATAAATGGACTTTGTATGTTTAATAAATGATATATAAAAGCATGTGCATGTACAAATATGCAACAATAAACAGAAAGATAGTTACATGGGCAAATAGATCGATAGATGAATAGATGAAATGATAGATAGTTATATAGATGGATAGACACACAAGTAAGGGCGAAATCCGATAGACATGTCAAATAATAATAATGGAACCATTTAAATACCTTACCTGTTAATAAAAAGATATTGCTTGAGAGGAATTAAATATATCTCGCAGTTGTTTCCTCTGTTCAAACGTATAGCCTCTAAGTCTTTTAAATCGAAACCCTTGCGTAATACTATCTTTAGCAAACATTAAATGTATGTGTCTCTAATCGAGGCCATTTCAACTAATGAGTCTGATGAAAAGATTTTTAAGTTTTATCAAGGTTGTATAGCAACATCATTTAATGTATGCGCCACCAATTCTCTTTTTGTGACAAAAGATACAGACCAGCACATTTCCGTTTCACGAAACATTTTGTTTTTGCACTCATTTTTATTCCAACATCTATTTCTGCTGTGGTAATGAGCATTTTAGAAACGACATGGTCCTTGACTTTGGTGTAAAAGCCCAAATATTTTTTACTGGTCGAGTATTGTGAATCTTTACGACCATTCAACTGTTGTTGTAAATCAATTTTAAAATGCATGGACTTTTTGGAGCATAGGTGAAGAATAATAAAAAATTAAAGCAAATGAAGTGTGGATAACAACAAAAGCAGCAGCAGCAGGGAAAAAGAAGAAGAAAAGACTCAGGTTAAATATTTTTGAGGATATCATTCTCATAGAAGCTTTCGTTTCTTCATTTGAATAAAAGAATTGCACATATGAAGGCCAGTAGCATGAGAATACGAAGCCAATGCAATTATCATTTATTATTTAAATGCTCAGCAGAAAGCTTCGTGAAAAACGTTACGGTACAATGTCATATCATTCATGCTGTGGAAAAGGGATATGACGTAGGAAGAAGATAAAGCTGCTTCTTTGTTTTAAAAGATCAGTGGTCTATTCTTCCACGACTCATGAGATCATGATTGCTGTGATTCCCATAGACTTTTAAACGCGGAAAAAAGACCACTGTCTCCATCAACGCACTAACTTTTTTGTCCCGACAGATTTAAACATGAATTACCATCTATTTTTTTTCCTCAGTCAAGGCCTATACATCCCGTCAGCGTCCCATTGAATCTATTCTCGTCCTCTGATCGTTGAAATCTCTTGTGAATAATGATTAATTTATGTCATGTATCTCTCTTAACCTTCATCACTGCTGACAGGGAGAATTAACTAAGTAGTGGGTAAGTCTTTGCTTCAGTCTGGTCATCCGTAACGCTGGCCACAATATTATTTTAGAGGCATCTTCGTTACAAAATATCCTTTATTTTTTATGCGCAAGATAATGCCAGAGGTGAGGAGCAACTAGGTCTCAAGCGAATTTTTGCGATTTTTTTTAAATTAAAAATGATAATGCTAACCTCGAAGTTTGAAGGAGCTTTATTGAGTTTAGGTAAAAAAGGATGTATTTAACTTATCTTTAAAAAAAAAAAAACAACAGCAAACAACAACAACAACAACAACAACAACAACAACAACAACAACAACAACATAGAATTGAATCTCTCCACATGGTCATCTAAATATCTAGAAATATGCTAGATTTCTCCCTGATGATCACTGACTAATACCACGGATATTATTAAAACATTAAATTAAGACTTTCACCAATTACACAATCTGATGACGTTTGTTTGTTTAGTGCTTGGTCTATGTTTATTGCTGCTTCACAGGCTCCATGCGGTGAATTTCTCACTTATCTGAAAAAACGTGCATGGATGGTTTAAGATGCCGAGCCTATTTGAAGTTCTGTTACAGACGCTACAAACTAGTAGGCCCATACAAGTTCAAAGAAGTAGAGACCAGTAGGAACTCCTCGCCAAGAACACCTCAAATCATCAGGCCCAAACTGGTGAGACGAAGCTATGCTATGCCTATGGTTATGCCCAAGGCTTAAAGACTCAGTAAGTCTTTTTTTTCCCGAGTCATAACATTGCCATAATGACACCTAAAATAGCAGCGCAGATGAAATGTATAATTATTGTTGGTTGCAAGTTAAAGATCTTCTATTGATCATCCTATTCTTTAATCATTACTATTTTTTACTATTGTTAAGATACGCTTAGTATAATACCATAAATTCGTAATATCAGCTTGTAAAAAATGAAGATTACCCAAGATTGGTTATTTTTTTTATTCTTATTTCAGTCATTGCATTAGTAGCCTGTAAATGTATAGGTTGATGAGAATCCCAGAGGGTTTGGGAGAGGAAAAAAGTTTGTGTTTATGTGTGTTGGAGGTAGGGCCCTATAGGAGATAAAAAGAATTTTCACAAAGGCAAATCTTTTATTTAAATGAGAGCTCTATGCCTGTTTGAGGAAAGCTTTTTTATCCCATGTACTCGCATATTTTTGGTAGAACTCACGTTTGGGGATACTTATGATATTCAAAATACATTACATCTCTAAATCTGTGAGTCAATTTATATCCCGGGATTATGGCTCTCTCTACATAGTTTGACAAAAGCAAAAAAAAAGGAAAAGGAAGTCGTCGTGTGTCTAAAATTTGAGAAGTTAAACAAAAATTTTCATTTATATGGATAAAGGAGATTTCTATAGTTCCTAGTGACTGTCTTAGAAACTATCAAGTTTGAAAGAGATGGCTTTATCATATATCCATAAAAATCCTTTTGCTAACATCTCCAAAAAATCAAAACTTGTTTTTCAAACTTTGATACATAGTTATCGTAACCTATGCTAGGACAAGATCCTCTGCATATGCACGGGGTGTAAAACTTATGCAAACCTTAAATCGCATTCTTTTTTTTCAAACGTTGATACGTGACAATCTTTGCCTATGCTAGGACACAATCTTCAAACGGGGTGTAAAACTCATGCAAACCCAAAATCACATTCTTATTAAAGCATGACGCTGCTGAAAAAATGTATTTTACTTTATCTAAAGTACTAATTGAAAGACGATGATCTTAAACCATTTGAAAAACAACAAACGAATAAAAATTAAAACTTCAAAATACGAAAACCAATTCTACATTTAGGACGGTAATAAATTTTTATAGCAGTCTATGAAATTTAGATATATTTGAATTTTAAAAGTCCTTGTTTTTATGTCGGGGCAAAAAAGTTAGTACGTCGTGAGAGACACTCATCTTTTTTTCCCCTAATTCAAACTCCATCATCTGGAACATTTGTCTTAAGTGAGTCGGTTTTCTTGCATCCCAGTGAAAATTCTAATGGCAAAAAGCCCCCACCCCCCAAAAAAAAATAAAACATTGGAGATGTACACCCAAGAATTTCATTCTTATGATAATATAAGTATGCAAGAATGTTGTTTCATTTACAGATAAAGAAACAAATAAAGAGCACAATGAAATCACATAAACAAAAATACCAAAAAGCCCTTCTGCTTTCTTAATTTCATTCATTTAAAAAAAAAAAGAAATTTTCCAAAAAAATTTAATTTTCTTTCTTCTTTGAAGATGACTGTGTTTGTGACATTTTGTATACATCCTCTGTACCCCATAACTTTTCCACAAGCGTTACTTCTGTAGATCTCATGAGTTGCCTGAATTGCAGTCCAAGTGGAGTATTTCGTTATAACATGCTCCTGGGTTGGAGCGCTCTTACCGGAATAGCTCAATTCAGCTCCATTTGTTATCAATGATGTGCTGATTTCTTGAGAATCGATAAGAGTCATCTTTTGAGTACTTTGAATTCATTTTTTATAGTCCTTGTTATATATTTTTCAAAAATAGGTTAGTTTCTCACAGAAATACTTTATTTGGGAATTTGTTGTGCAACACCCTCCGTAGCAAGGTAATTGACACTTTGTCTGCTATATTTCAATAAATTTTTTATTACTCACAGGTTCTCAGCAAAAGGACCGGAGGCAGATCAACAATCTCAAAGAATGACAATATGGCTGCCAGCGGCTTAATTCTACAAAATTACAATTTTAGTTGTCTACTCTGTTTTCCGTTTGTTCGACTATTTGTTTTAGTTCTAGATATAAATATAAAACAATCATATTAATGATTATAATAATTATAAAAACAATAATAACAACAACAACAACAACAACAACAACAACAACAACAACAACAACAACAATAATAATAATAATAATAATAATGATAATAATAATAATAATGATAATAATAATAATGATAATAATAATAATAATAATAATAATAATAATAATAATAATAATAATAATAATAATAATAATAATAATAATAATAATAATAATGATAATAATAATAATAATAATAATAATAATAATAATAATAATAATAATAATAATATTAATAATAATAATAATAATAATAATAATAATAATAACAATAATAACAATAATAATAATAATAATAATAATAATAATAATAATAATAATAATAATAATAATAATAATGATAATAATAATAATAATAATAATAATAATATGATAACAACAACAGCAGCAGTAGCAGCAACAACAACAACAACAACAACAATAGTAATAATAATAATAATAATAATAATAATAATAATAATAATAATAATAATAATAATAATAATAATAATAATGATAATAATAATAATAATAATAATATAACAAAAACAACAACAGCAGCAGCAGCAGCAGCAACACTAACAACAACAACAACAACAACAACAACAAAAACAACAAGAAGAAGAACAACAACAACAACCGAACTGTTGTCTAAGCATTGCTATGTTAAATGATATAGATATTTTTGTTTTGTCCGAAAGGGTATTATTATTAAATACTTATAACCTGTTTAGAATCCAAGCAACAAGAAGAAGTGTAAATACATCAGTTTAAGAAACAATACTAATATTTAGAAGTATTTTCCAGGTTAATAAAGAATTACTTAGATTTACGATTAGAATAAACGAAGTCCGCCTCAATCCCTCTCTTACAATGCATTTTTTTATCTTTGCCATCTAGAAATGTGACTCGAAGTACTTAAAATAAGTTTAATTAAATAGATTACATTACAAGCTTTTTCTTGTCTGTACCAGAAAATTTCCATAAAGCAATGGGAGAAAGCAAAAGTAAAATATGAACAAAAATATCGATTTAAACGACAAACTTTATACATGAATCAACTAAAGCTACCAAGAGGCAAGTCCCGAAACTATCTTGATCATTGAAAGATGTAACTAAGTCCATTTCAGAAATTTTAATAATTCCATTGGCCAAACATCAGGCGAGTTAAAACTCAAATGACCATCTTAAAGAAAAGATTCAGTTTTCCGTGGGCCGTTTCTGGCAGAAAACTTTAAAGTAGATCTGAGCAAATTTTATTGTCAGACAACCCTTAGGGAACACCACACGTATCTGTGAGGTTCAGATCATTTACATTGAAACTGGTATTTTTTCAATCTTGAAAGCGTAGTAGGTTGTCTCAATATAACAATTCACATATAATATATTTTTGGAGGGGCCCGTTTTCTTCCCTACTATTGCATTTTTCAAATAAACAAAAGCTATATAACTTTAGGTGAAATCAACATTTATGTTTTAAAGAAAGAACAAAATCTTAAAGTATATCTAAGCTGGATGCATAAAGAAAAAAAATATAAGTTCCCTCTTAAGACCATACAATATCAATATTCGTAAAATTATCCTCTTCAGCATCTTTAAAAAGGATTTAAGGTTTTGAGACCTTTTTAAGACTAAAAATTCAGTAGACGCTTTAAGCATAAAAATTTCAGACTAAGTTTTGGAGACAAAAATTAGCAAAGGACATTTTAAGAGAAGAATCAATAAAGATAATTATCTTTAGAGAAGTAAGAACAAGTAAAGACAAAGACAAATAAAGAAAAATAGTTGAGTTAGAAATCTCACAGAAAATACTAAAGAAAGAACTTCACAAAAGAGTATTCCAGACAGCAATGTTCAGAGAAGTATTCAAGGTGGAGATTTTCAGAGAATAATTTCACAAAGAATAATGTTCAGAGAGGTATTCGGAAAAAGTTAGCAAAGAGAATGCTTTAGAAGGAATCTAAGTTTCAACGCTTACGAACAATATCTCATACTGAAAACTTTAGAAACTATCCGAGATAGAAAACCTTGGAGAAGTATTTTATGTTAGAGATTCGGAGCAATATTCTAGACAGAGAGAAATGATCTTATTGAAAACTCGAAAGAAATATTCAAGTCAGAAAGATTCATATTTAAAGGCATTGTTGTGCTTTGAATTCATTTCCTATGAATAAAAAGATCTACCGAGAAAACCACAAGTGATTTTTAAAAAATCCAATACATTGACGGCTAACAACCTGAATGAACATTTGTAGGCTTACAAAGACGCAAAAATTTAAAAGTGAAAAAAAATATTGTAGAATCATCATTGCTCGGATTAAGAACAAAAAATGAAGAGCCATACACAGTCCCACTTCTCGGACCTTTATCGACGGAACGTCTCTATCTTAGACTTTGGTCCATTCAAAGATACGTGTGTGACTTGATTAGGGGGGACTCTGTGAGGAAAATGCTTGAACAAGGCTTCGTCGAAGTACAGGTCGCAACGTTCAGAACTAACCACACAGAAAACCGAAACTCGCTGTTGAAGTGGGTTGTAAAGCGATCCTCCAGGCCCCAAGAGCCAATTAACGAGTTGGATACGACAGATATCTCGTTAAAACGAATTTCCGTCAAAAATGCAATATTTCCTCCTGAGATCGTGAATTTCAGAGACACGGTCGTATATTCAAGAGTCATCACGATCGGTAATGGCTGCCCAATAATCAGTGCACCAGGTAGAGGTGCTGCTCGTGTATTAAAACCAATCAGTTGGGTGTTGAGGGAAAACTCAGTGTTGGCTTGAGAAAAGTCGAATCCTGTCAGCTGGTTTCAGAAAGCGCATGTACATTGCCCGTTGGCATTGCAAGTTGTGACGTAAACAATTTTACACAGAGAACTAGCGCTGCATAAGGTACTGCAAGCAGCTGCTTCACCGGTTGTGGTAGAGCATGCTGCCCCAGTTGGGGAGGCTTTGAAAGAAGCATATTTTATTTTGTCCAGTGAACAGCCTGTTGATCCAAGACAAAGCCACGCCACAGAACAGATGAAGCCAAAGAGTAGAGTATACAGTGTGGGTTGAGTCTGCTGCAGATTATGGAAGGTAAGAAGCATCGCTGCTGAGAGGGCTGAGGATAAATGCTACAGAAGAAAAAAAACATTCAAGATAAAAAGCAACTTGAAGCATTTAGGAATGGCATAGTGTGGATATTTTGTTCGCGTTGATTGTTTCAAGCACGAGGAAGACAGTATATTTTTTGTTATATACATATCTGAAACACTAATCTCTTAAGTTATCTTTTGTTAAAAAAAATTATACGTGGTATGTTCATGGCAGTTTTTAATTCCAAGCCCTATTTTTTGTTTATTACTCACACTTTTGTTTCCATTATCTTCCAGACATGATACTTTTATATTGCTTTACAAACCTATTAACTTAATATTTAAACTATAGCAGAGATTATTTTACTGTCATTGAGTCTGACATTAAAAGCGTTGTTAAGAATTTATATATATATATATATATATATATATATATATATATATATATATATATATATATATATATATATATATATATATATATATATATATATATATCTAATTGTAAATACCTCCCCTACTGTCATAGCCATTTTACTTTATATGTGACACACACACTCACACACATTCACACACACATACACACTTTCTTTCTCTGACTCACACTCTGCTCAGTCTGTATGTTTATCTTTTATCTCATTCTCTCTCCGGCTCCCTATCCTTCTATGTATCTCTCTATCTAATAATCTATCTATGTATAAAGATAACCATCGATCGGTCAGTATAGATATAGTTATCTTCGTATTGTTACACGTGTATATAAATGTAAATTATGAAAAAGTCTAGATATCTTACCATTACATTCGCTACACAAGTGATTGAAATTTCCTGTCAACAGACAAATGATACTCCAGAAGAAATATCTGCTTGAAAATGTGGACAGGAAATAAAATCATTCGCCTGATGATAGAAAACAAGACCCACTTGCGTGGTAAGTGTATTCATAAGAAATCTAGACTTTTTATTACTTTATTTTAGCTCCAATTGATTTAAAAATGAGCGCTATCCAGATTCAGTACTTACTAAATAGAATCAGTGTATCCATTACTATAACAGAAGCTTTATTTTTTTACATGCTTTACATAATGGAAGCTGCGAATACTGTTTAGAATAATTAAAAAAAAAAGGCAAGGCAGGCTTTTCATTCGTAGAAATAATAATAAACATAATTGTTCAAAAGATAGCTCACCTGCGCGTCAATATAAAGAAAGCAAATAAGACTTCAAACCAGAATTTCACCCAGCCCTTTGCCACTCCAAACTCTGATTTCATCTGATCAGTAGTATGAGAGTATGATTTTAATTTAGTGCAATTCGACAAACACCAAAATCATTTCGAGAGATGACGTTTCACATTGTTCAGTGACAGAAAAGTCATCAACTTTAAATATCTTAAGCTTTAATAGTTAAATCAATGTAACTTTTTTTTTCTTTTTTTAGGGATAAAACATTAAAGGATCACAGAGACAATAATCTTCCAAGATTATGTTGAGTTCCATTGTTTTTGCGCCGTTGCCTCGACACAATGCTACGCGTTCTATAAGTTATAACGTTATCAATTTTTGTTTGATCTTCTGTACTTTGATATCCTGTGACGTATAATGGTCCGTTGAAACAAAGGCAGAAAATCTGTCTGTAAAACAACAACCAACAACAGAAATACTCCCAACAGTCACTGCTCTTTTCTCTCAGTTTTAAACATTAGTGAATTCAACATAAAAGATAGAAGAATCATTTTATTCCTCCACACAATAATATGACAAAGGGAGTGTTTAATTTTGTATTCAATCGAACTCACATTAGCCTATCAATTTTTTTGAAAGACAACGACCTTTGAATTATTCAAATCAGTGAGCGATAAAGCTACAAAAAAGGTCTTGAAAAGCCGCCCATTTAATTTGAAGTTTTGTCGATAAAAAAGCTTTGATAAACACAAAAAAAAAACAACAACCAAAGATACATAATCCATAATCCCCGCCCATATGCCATTCTATCCTCCCCCCGAACACATACAACAATAGTGGTACTTTTTACAGGGTGTGATATATTGTTAGACTTAGAGCTATCTTTGATTTAAGTAATATTAAGTTATCCAATTAAATTCGTACTACGACAAAAAGCTTAGTTTTGCTAACTTAACTACAATTGAAGGAAAATTACCCACATTAAATGTACTGGCACTGTTGCACTTTGCTTCCGCCTCGCACTATTGCATTGTTGTTACCCAGCGGTGCCCTTTTTATTGAACAAAACTCTGGTTCATTAGTTTACTCAAAAAGGTATAGAAGTAGAATTTCAAAATAAGGTTTAATAAGACATGCTAATGAGAGAAGGAGAGAGAAAGAGAGAAGGAGAAAGAGAGAGAGAGAGAGAGAGAGAGAGACAGAGACAGAGACAGAGACAGAGACAGAGGGGGGGTAGAAAACACGGGAAATTGGCATAGCATGCGTAGAAGGGAGATAGAGAGATGAAAGAGAGACGGTAAGAGTTGGAGAGAGAAAAGAGATAGAGAGACGGATAGAGAAAGAGAGAGATATATAGAAAGAGAGTGAAATAGGACAGAAAATTGAAAATTTTCTCAAACTGTGTACATCGTTATTTCAATACCTGCCAACACCTACTTTCCAAATCTCGTCTCACCTCCATAAAAATGAGATTATTATTCCCCTTTTCCTCTTTCTTTTCTGTTAGAATATTGTGATTTGACAAGTTACTCCATCTTCAAGGGAAACACATTTCCGGCATTTTCCTGGGTTTAAGATTCATTTAATAATAGAAAGTTATATTTGAAAGAAAAAAAAATGCGGCACTGTCCTTTTGAGTATTCATTACAATTTACAACGGGTATTGAAATACAAACATCATAATCTAATCTTATCTACATTTAAGCCTATGTGTGTCTACCCCCTCCCCCTTGCGGTATTGATTACACTCGTTTTTAAGTGTATGACTGTTTATGATTTTATTGTGAGGCGGTGCGCTCTTTTTATTTGATAAATGAATGGTGGTGTGTTGCAATTTATGATAAAATTATGTCAACTGATAACTAAAAGACACCAGGTTCGTTTTTCGTGTGTATTTTATTATTAGAGAACTAAAAAACAAAGTTATAAAAAGTTGCACCACAATGCTTAAAAATTGTATTGTAAACTACAAATCAATAGAGATCTGTACATCAATAACGAAAAAAAAAAACCAAGAATTAGAATTTGAAATTAAAAAAAAAGAATTAAAAACGGATTTTTTAACCCAGCCAAAAAGGGTACAACTTCATCGGGGAAAATATGAATAAAACGAAAACACACAGGCTTAATAAAATGTACACTCATTGCAAATAGTTACAACATCCACCATAGCATATTATAGCTTTATAATATCTCTGCAAATGTTCGTAACAGCGCATTGAAACGATCTATAACGTTTTGCTTAACATAACCGTTCGCTCCGGCAATGACTGACCTACTTAATATAACCGTTCGCTCCGGCAATGACTGACCTACTTAATATAACCGTTCGCTCCGGCAATGACTGACCTACTTAATATAACCGTTCGCTACGGCAATGACTGACCTACTTAACATAACCGTTCGCTCCGGCAATGACTGACCTACTTAATATAACCGTTCGCTCCGGCAATGACTGACCTACTTAATATAACCGTTCGCTCCGGCAATGACTGACCTACTTAACATAACCGTTCGCTCCGGCAATGACTGACCTACTTAATATAACCGTTCGCTCCGGCAATGACTGACCTACTTAATATAACCGTTCGCTCCGGCAATGACTGACCTACTTAATATAACCGTTCGCTCCGGCAATGACTGACCTACTTAATATAACCGTTCGCTCCGGCAATGACTGACCTACTTAATATAACCGTTCGCTACGGTAATGACTGACCTACTTAATATAACCGTTCGCTCCGGCAATGACTGACCTACTTAATATAACCGTTCGCTCCGGCAATGACTGACCTACTTAATATAACCGTTCGCTCCGGCAATGACTGACCTACTTAATATAACCGTTCGCTCCGGCAATGACTGACCTACTTAATATAACCGTTCGCTCCGGCAATGACTGACCTACTTAACATAACCGTTCGCTCCGGCAATGACTGACCTACTTAATATAACCGTTCGCTCCGGCAATGACTGACCTACTTAATATAACCGTTCGCTCCGGCAATGACTGACCTACTTAATATAACCGTTCGCTCCGGCAATGACTGACCTACTTAATATAACCGTTCGCTCCGGCAATGACTGACCTACTTAATATAACCGTTCGCTACGGTAATGACTGACCTACTTAATATAACCGTTCGCTCCGGCAATGACTGACCTACTTAATATAACCGTTCGCTCCGGCAATGACTGACCTACTTAATATAACCGTTCGCTCCGGCAATGACTGACCTACTTAATATAACCGTTCGCTCCGGCAATGACTGACCTACTTAATATAACCGTTCGCTCCGGCAATGACTGACCTACTTAATATAACCGTTCGCTCCGGCAATGACTGACCTACTTAACATAACCGTTCGCTCCGGCAATGACTGACCTGCTTAATATAACCGTTCGCTCCGGCAATGACTGACCTACTTAATATAACCGTTCGCTCCGGCAATGACTGACCTACTTAATATAACCGTTCGCTCCGGCAATGACTGACCTACTTAATATAACCGTTCGCTCCGGCAATGACTGACCTACTTAATATAACCGTTCGCTCCGGCAATGACTGACCTACTTAATATAACCGTTCGCTCCGGTAATGACTGACCTACTTAATATAACCGTTCGCTCCGGTAATGACTGACCTACTTAATATAACCGTTCGCTCCGGTAATGACTGACCTACTCAAAGAGATGATTCGAGGCCGTGACCAGTCGGCTGCCTTGCTCTGCTCACCAGGGTGAGCGACATTTGAACCGGAGGACAGTCAACTAACTAGAGCGCCTAATTTAAGAGCCAATCTCAATCAGCAAGAGATTAGCGCAGTTGATACCGGAAAGAGCCGCACGACTTCCAAGCTTAAAGACATAACCATTAATTGAAATAAACATGATTATTCTGTAGTAGGCTTCCGTCAGCCTCTACAGGCAGTGTCTTGTGTAGTTATTGCAGCTTTAGCTCCGACACTCATGGCAAACTTCAGCTGGGAGAAACTGAAATCTTCTCGCCAAAAACGCTTTAAAACCAAAGGGCCTCTACATTCGTACATATCTTTTATACAAATAGTCAGTTTATGTGCGTACCCAAACATTTCCTTATCAAACTCCCCAGCCTCAAACACTGTCCAATATAACACAAGTAGAAAGCGCTCAGAGTATATAAAGGTAATTTAAGTTGGAGGTCCAGTCTACCAAAAGTAAAGTTACTTTGAATAATAAGAAAGATTAAAAATATGACCAATAACAGCACCGAATTCTCCAATTAGATTCGATAAAGTGCGCTAGTAACAGTATGAGTAAATAAGTAATGATTACCACAGAATAAAAATATCAAATAAGAAAAATTACATTGTTCAACATCGGTAGCATAGGAAGCTACGTTACTCAGTTCTGGATCAAGACATAATGATAGCAGCTCGATTAATGCAGGATATTTTCAAGTTACCATCGTTTTGTTCATTATCCAGTCCAATAAATTAACAAACCTGATGGATTCTAGGCCATACTTTTCAAAAGAGTGAGTGTCTACCGTGATATGCATAAAACATACATACATACATACATATATAAATATATCATGACATCAATTCTCTTCATATCAGTCTGCTTATAAACTCACCGAATTGATAATGAAAATCGCAGAGATCAACCCAAACATAAAGTAGTTTAAGACTTGTGGTATAGACTTTACTTCTCTGCCATACGAGTGCAGGAAATTTCAACAAAAAAGCTAATCTTCTGTCTCCGGGAGTTCTTGGCGGAATGAATGGACTCCGCTCTAATCTTCTGTCTCTAGGAGTTCTTGGCGGAATGAATGGACTCCGCGCTAATCTTCTGTCTCCGGGAGTTCTTGGCGGAATGAATGGACTCCGCTCTAATCTTCTCTCTCCGGGAGTTCTTAGCGGAATGAATGGACTCCGCTCTAATCTTCTGTCTCTGGGAGTTCTTGGCGGAATGAATGGACTCCGCTCTAATCTTCTGTCTCTGGGAGTTCTTGGCGGAATGAATGGACTCCGCTCTAATCTTCTGTCTCTGGGCGTTCTTGGCGGAAGGAATGGACTCCGCTCTAATCTTCTGTCTCTGGGAGTTCTTGACAGAATGAATGGACTCCGCTCTAATCTTCTGTCTCTGGGAGTTCTTGGCGGAATGAATGGAATCCGCTCTAATCTTCTGCCTCCGGGAGTTCTTGGCGGAATGAATGGACTCCGCTCTAATCTTCTGTCTCTGGGCGTTCTTGGCGGAATGAATGGAATCCGCTCTAATCTTTTGCCTTCGGGAGGTCTTGGCGGAATGAATGGACTCCGCGCTAATCTTCTTTCTCCGGAAGTTCTTGGCGGAATGAATGGAATCC
The DNA here is from genome assembly GCA_033675545.1 of Elysia crispata. NCBI lineage: Eukaryota > Metazoa > Mollusca > Gastropoda > Plakobranchidae > Elysia > Elysia crispata. The sequence continues at coordinate 27,381 of JAWDGP010000929.1, forward strand.
GCTCTAACCTTCTGCCTCCGGGCGTTCTTGGCAGAATGAATGGACTCCGCTCTAATCTTCTGTCTCCGGGCGTTCTTGGCGGAATGAATGGAATCCGCTCTAACCTTCTGCCTCCGGGCGTTCTTGGCAGAATGAATGGAATCCGCTCTAATCTTCTGTCTCCGGGCGTTCTTGGCGGAATGAATGGAATCCGCTCTAATCTTTTGCCTTCGGGAGGTCTTGGCGGAATGAATGGACTCCGCGCTAATCTTCTTTCTCCGGGAGTTCTTGGCGGAATGAATGGAATCCGCTCTAACCTTCTGTCTTCGTGAGTTCTTGAAAGAATGAATGGACTCCGCTCTAATCTTTTGCCTTCGGGAGGTCTTGGCGGAATGAATGGACTCCGCGCTAATCTTCTCTCTCCGGGAGTTCTTGGCGGAATGAATGGACTCCGCGCTAATCTTCTGTCTCCGGGGGCGTTCTTGGCGGAATGAATGGAATCCGCTCTAATCTTGTGTCTCCGAGAGTTCATGGCGGAATGAATGGAATCCGCGCTAATTGTCCTAAAACAAAACACAAAGTTTCAGAAAACTACTCCAATTTGAGATTGAAAATGTCAGAAAAAGTTTTCGAGACTGATAGCTCGCGGGACGTTTTCGACATAAATCGTTTTAGATAAACACTCACTCGACATTGCAAGTTTTAGAGAAATAATTAATGTGCGGCATAATGAGATTAAGAGATGCTTAAAATATGATAACTTGAAAGATGCATTCGACATTGAAAGTTTCAGAGAAATCCTTAGAGGCTACATGTATCTGAAATTGAAAGCTTCAAGAAGGAACATGACTTTGACAGTTTCAGAGAGAAATTCGAGGTAAAAGCTTTGGGAAGTGCTCTGGATTTGAATCTGTACAGATATATTCCAAAATGAACGCTTTAGAAAGTATCCATGTATAAAGAGTCTGAGTAATACACAAAAAGGCATGTAAGAGATATTTGACATAGAAAACATTAGAAAAACCTAGACAAAGCTTCAAAATGTATCCGAGACTAAAATTTGCAGAGATAAGAATCTAAAGATGTGAAAGGGTATTCTAATACACAGATTTATTTATTTTTTAAGTTTTTACAACTTTTCATAAATGAAAGCTTTAAAAACTATTTGTCTTTGGAAGCTTTGAAATGTATCCGAGATATAAGTTAACAAAATTATTCAAGATAGAATTGAAATAGTAATTAAAAAAAACCAAACAGGTCAGAGCTGTATAAAGGGTAGAAAAACTTCAGAAAAGCATTCAAAGTAGAAAGCATTAGGAAAAAAAATGAAAGAAATACTCGACATACAATGTTTCACAGAAATAATCAAGACAGAAAGAATCAGATAAAAGATATCATGCATTTTTTTTCTGTCAAAAGCGCACGTGAGGATTTTTTTTAATAATAAATTATAATGTATTTATGGCTGGCAACCCTAAATATATTGTATTAATGGCTGACAACCCTAAATATCATATATTTATGGCTGACACCCCTGAATATAATGTATTTATGGCTACCAACCCTAAGTATGACGTATTAATGGCTAGCAACCCTAAATATAATTTATGGCTGACAGCCCTGAATATAATGTATTTATGGCTAACAACCCTAAATATAATGTATTTATGGCTCAAAACCTAAACAAAATGAGCTAATGGCTGGCGATACTATATATAACGTGTTTTTGGCTGACAACCATAAATATAATGTATTAATTGCTCACAACTATAAACGTAATGCATCCATGCCTGAGAACCGCTATAAAAATCCTAGGCTTATTTTAAAACGATAAAGAATGGAAATGAAAAGAGGCGCTCGGGAAATTGTCAGTTATGAAAAAAGAAAAGCTTAGTATTTATGCTCAATTCGTTAAACTCTTCCACGGATCCTGAGAAATGCACATTTATGAATTGTTTTCTTGTTCCTTATCTTATATTATTATTATCAGTATTGTTATTATTATTATTATTATTATTATTATTATTATTATTATTATTATTATTATTATTATTATTATTATTATTATTATTATTATTATTATTATTATTATTATTATTATTATCATCATCATCATCATCATCATCATCATTTTTATTATTATTATAATTATTATTATTATTATTATTATTATTATTATTATTATTATTATTATTATTATTATTATTATTATTATTATTATTATTATTATTATTATTATTATTATTACTATTACTATTTTATTTTTATCTTTTATTTTTTTTAGAGGGGGAGTACTTTTTATTTGAAATACCCACTTACAGTGACGATCGTAATCTCATTTCATCTTGTTCCTTTAAACTAATTGCCTAAGTTGCATCGACAGAAAATTACTGTAAACGCTACAAAAAAAAAAACCTAATTTGAAACTCATTCATTCAACCCTTTCGGGTATCGTATGGAGAATAAGATAAAACAGAAAGATCAGACATGAATCCATCAAAAGTTCAAGGTTACGTTCTTTTACTTTGTTTCTCTTTTCCTCACATGTTTTCAACTGCTGTTGATGCCGTCAGCCAAGACCTTAAAATCGGAACTCTACCGACGAAACGTCTTTATCAATGAATTTTCTCTACCGATGGTAACTTCTACGACTTGACTAGGTGGGACTCTGTGAGGAAACTGCTTAAACAACACCTGATCGATGTACAGGTCGTAACGTTCAGAATTAACCACACAGAAAACCCAAGGTTTCTGCCCATACTGAAAATTGAAGTGGGGTGTGTTGCGATCCTCGGCACCCCAATAGCCAAGGAAAGAATTGGACACGACAGATCTCTCATTAAAACGAATTTCCGTGATAAACGCGACACGCCCATTAGCCATCATGAAATTCAGCGACACCATGGTATCTTCAAGAGTTATCATGATCAGTAATGGCTGCCCGATAACCAGTCCTCCAGCTAGATGGATCTGTCGAGTATTTACTCCAATCAGCTGAAAGTTGAAGAAAGTCACGGCGTTAGTTTGTGAAAAGTCGATTCCTGTTAGTTGGTTGCAGAAAGCGCATGTACATTGCCCGTTGGCATCACAAGTTGTAACGTAAACAATTTTACACAGAGAACTAGCGCTGCATAAGGTACTACAAGCAGCTGCTTCTCCGGTTGTGGTAGAGCATGCTGCCCCAGTTGGGGAGGCTTTGAAAGAAGCATATTTTATTTTGTCATGTGAACAGCCTGTTGATACAGGGCAAAGCCACGTCACAGAACAGATGAAGCCAAAGAGTAGAGTATACAGTGTGGATTGAGTCTGCTGCAGATTATGGAAGGTAAGAAGCATCGCTGCTGAGAGGGCTGAGGATAAAAAAACGATGTTCAGAAAAGATCATGTTTCTGAATGAAGGTACAAACGCGTTGTTTGATTTGTATGCTCTTTTTTTTTTTTAATTTACTACTTTTTTGAATATTTAACTAATTTTGTAAAAATCCAAATATATATACAGATTTTACTTTTAAACTGTCATTTTCAAGTTAGTTTAAATACAGGCGTGGCAAAGAATTCGCGCAAAGCAGTGCATTTTTATGCACTCAAAGCGAAAATTCACAGCTTTCTAATAAGCGCTGAAAAGGATCAAAGTAAATAATTAACTAATTTCCTTTATTATGGCTTACGAAAGCAGATAGGAGCTTAACCTTTTTTGGCAAATATTTAAGACATGGATATTTTAAGTCATCGCTTGTCAAGTAACTTGCTGTGGCTTTTTATGACAACTTTAATTAAGATACTTGTGTTCTTGATTCGTCATTGAAATGGCATTTGAACTTTTTTTGGAATCAAACTACTCACATGAAATTCTCAAGGGACTTGACAACATTGATTAATAGATCAGCATTGACTCAGGCTGTATGTAAATAATTGCTGAAAGCGAACCTTTAGGACAAATGTTTCTTTGAATCTGGCGCCTTTTTAGTAGCTTCACTTTTATCAAAATCATTTATATAAATAACTGCCATGCTAGTACTCAATCCCTAAATACAACTCACTGTCTCTCTTGCTCTCTCTCTTTCTCTCTGTTTCTCTCTCGCTCTCTTTCTCTATCTCTCTATCTCTCTCTCGCTCGATGTCTCATTTCAATCTAAGTTTATTACCATCCAGGCCATGTAATACACGAGGATTAGTAGAAGGTATAATGGAGCAAATAGATGGCACTAGCGAAAAAAAAACGAAAAAAAAACAAAAACAACTTGCATACATAATATTAATTGTCAGTGGCATAAAAGTAAAGAAAAGCCAGCAGAAACTAATTTAGATAATATGACGGCGGAAAGAATTGTTGACTCGTTCAATGCTCAGGTTTTCTACCTTAGTTTTCTATTTTTCTTTAAAAAAAAAAACAAACAAAAAACCTTCCGTTATTTTGATATTTCCTTTTTTTAACATTGTCATCATTATTGTAAAAGTAATAGAAAGAAAAGGCACCATAACCCTGGTTTCACTAGAGAAAAGCTTTTATTTTCACATACTTAAAGGGTATGCCGATCTTCTTTATACTGAGTTTTTTCCGGCTTTCTTTTTTCTGTTTTTTTTTTTTAATTATGCATTGGGAAAAAACTGCAATTATATAGATATTGGAGACTAGAGCTTTGTTATTTCACTCCTTTTTATTTATTCCAAAACAAATAGTAGGCCGCTATATTCATAAAATGTCTAATTTACAAGCATCCTTGTAAAAGTTTGATCTACAGGTTGTTTTTTTTTTTTATCTTGGAAATAGTTCAGCTAGAGGGCAGCAAAAGAAGTGTTTAAAAAGATACATCTTTATATCTATATATAGAGATAGATAGAGGGAGAGAGAGAGAGAGAGAGAGAGAGAGAGAGAGAAGGAGAGAGAGGGGTGGGGGGGGAAGAATAGATAAAATCAGAGGTTAAATGATGGATCGATAGATATAAAGATTTAATTAAAAACAATGCAGAAAACATGAATGCATTAAAATTTACCTCTTCATGTACAATATGCTCCTCATTTGATGAGCACTTCATTCATTGTGCTATTGTAACTATAAAAAAATCGAGATATATATCTATATATATATATATATATATATATATCTATCTATATATATATATATATAAATATTTATGTTTATAATTAGGAAATACCTGAACTAAGGCCTTGCCATGACACTGTTGTTTCGAGCCCTGTTGCTCTCTTGAGGCAGCTGTGGTGAAGAGAGCATCAAGGCTCGAAACACCAGTGTCATGGCAAGGCCTTACTCATTATTGTTGAGCACTGTCATTCAATATGTTAGTACCATTTAAATCATTTTATATATAAATATATATATATTTATATATGATATATAATTATATATATATATATATATATATATATATATATACAGATTAATGCGCGAATAAAATACACACACGTGTGTTAATTGACTCCTAATTGGGCAAGTAAAAAGGATGATACGAAAATAGATATTTATTGTTACATAACCTAACATACCTCATAAAACCAGAATCTCACAAATAAATTAATCACTTGTCCCCCTTGAAGGCAAAAAATAGTTAAAAAAGCAACACCTGAAATATTGAACTTTGAACCTTTTCTTATGACAAATCCTCGAGCGGAAAGCCAAACACCGATGTCACATGATCCGTGGAATAAATGTATAATTATTGTAAGCTGGTGGAAGCCAGTAGTTTGCTTATATATGGGTATCATGTAATACAATTTGGCATGCGCATTGATCTAGATCACATGAGCAGTTGACCTTTCACCCTCTTTTGATTGAGAGAGCAGCCATCAGCTCTACATGCCTAAACCGCAGTTACATTGATCACTGAGTCTCGAATCGAATCTTATTGATGAAAAAAGCAGCCGAAGATCTGCAATAATAATAAAATATTCAACTACTATAGAGGCTATATTGTTTCGTTTAGTATTTCTAGTACCTTTTTCATCTCATTGTCTCTTTATTTATATTCTACGTGTTCTCTAGAGTATAGAGAAATCTAACCAACGCTCCTTTGTGTTAAAAAACTTTGATGGGTATTTGATACAAAGGCAGACAAGAGCTAACGTCATAAAAATCAGGTAAAAAAACAAAAACAAAAGTTTCATCCTTTATTGGGGTACTCTTCAAACTTTATTAGCCATGTTCAATCTGAAATTTGCTTTTTTTTTTTGTTTTCTTTTTTTCGTTACCACCATAAACTAAAATTTATGCGATAAAGTTACAGGCAAAATATTTTTTATAGTCTTTAAACAATAGCTGTGTTTCCTTCTTGGCAGAATTAATGAAATCATTGTTAAGATTAATATTTAAAATTCTTAATAAAAACATAGTATTGATTGACGATTCAGTACCATCCGCCACAAATAATGGGAAATCAATCGTACTCAAAAATGCTTCCGGTGAATTTTTCTATGATAGGTTTGTCTAGCACTTTGCTTCCCCTAGCATAGTCATTTTATGGTTTGTCTAGCACTTTGCTTCTTCTAGCATAGTCATTTTATGGTTTGTCTAGCACTTTGCTTCCTCTAGCATAGTCATTTTATGGTTTGTCTAGCACTTTGCTTCCCCTAGCATAGTCATTTTATGGTTTGTCTAGCACTTTGCTTCCTCTAGCATAGTCATTTTATGGTTTGTCTAGCACTTTGCTTCCTCTAGCACAATCATTTTATGGTTTGTCTAGCACTTTGCTTCCTCTAGCATAGTCATTTTATCTTTTAGCAGGGATCACAAAAAACTTCAGTGATCATCCAATCTCTAGATAGAACTAAACACAAATTCCGCCTAAAACTACTTTACACATGCATCTTCCAAAATGCCCCACATAAAAATGACTTTGGCTAATGTTAAAACATTTCCAAGTGCTGATATATAAATTATGTCAAATTTGGACAAAAGTTACTTCGATAATGGATCACTGTTTGTTTTAAACAAAAGAGTAAAGTCATCCCACATTCTCTCTTCCTCACTGAATCTGCTGGCTAGCAGAGATTTTTAGATAGCGGGTCAGGGCTGGCCTATCAAACGAGAGGATAAGGCGCCTCTTTCCATCGGCTAGTCTTATGGACAGCATGAAGGTTTTTGGTTTAAAAGTTGATCTTGCAGGTATTCATTTCCCCCTTCACCCCCCCCCCCTCCGGAGAATTAATCTTCACAACAGAGATGAAGATCCACAGATTAATATTTAAAAACACACCAAAAAACAAAACCAAAAAAACATAAAAACACCCGGAAGAAAATTACGGAAAAAGTAGCAAGAAAGCAAAGGAATATGAACACAAAATCACGACAATTTACAGACGAACAATAATTATAAACATAATGGTTCTTTTCCAGTGAATAGATCCAGGCACGATATTGGAACCGCCGAAAAAAAAACATCTAAGAGATAAATAAAGTGGTAAGGAAACTATACATTAAAAATAGCACCGACACTCCATGAAGACAGCAGTGAAACTGCTTCCAACAACCTAAAAATAATTGTCAAACCAGCATCAATTCCAAACCTAGCGAAAAGCAATCCGCGGAAAGGGAATGTCATCTGCAAAGACTTTGTTAAAAAAACTTGAAGCAACTGATACAAGAGCAATGGAACACCCTTATAAATATAACGTAACAGAGCAGGAGAAACAATAATAAAAACCAAAGAAATCACATATAGGCCGTTATAAAATAACACGCCATATAAACCAGCAGAAAAATGCAGCTTTGTCCCATGAGAAGACCTCAGAGACGCCTATATTTACAAAGTGCGCAAGAATTGAAGAAATTTAAACAAAATTTAAATCAAGCAGCCCAAGACCTAACACAGGAAACTGTAGACGTAGATAAAGCCCTTCTGACCAATATCCTACACCAATGAAGAGGGTAACAACCAAGAGAACAAAATAAACAGACTATTACACGGGTCCAGCTTTTTCGTCAGTATCAAATATGTGAGAGCCAGCAGTGGAGAAGGAACCCAGAACGAGCCACCCAATAACCAGAGCGGCAAACAAGGAAAGAAACAATAGACACGTTACAGATAGGAGTTAATGAGCGAGCAAAGACAGAGAAGATTATATAAGAGGTCAAACAAAGATCACAATTTGCACCAAACATTGTTCAAAAACACAATAGGAATGTAAAGAAACAAAAGAAGATCAACTCAAAAAGGAACGGAGAGAACAAACCCTATCAGATAAACAAAGAAAAATACCGAGAAAACCGACGGAAAACAACTGGAATTGAACTAGAATTGACCGACGGAAAAAAAACAAACCAGTCGAAACAAGAGAAGATCAGGCGCTACAACTTGGGGGAGTGGATCCCAGTTATGAGACAAACAAGGCACAAACGACAATCAAACTCAAAAGAAAAAGAAAGTAAAAAAAAAAAAAAGGAAAAACGGAAAAGAAAAGAAAAAGAAGGGGAAAGGAATACGAAAAGGAAAAAAAAAAAAGAAAAATAAAGCAGAGGGAAGAAAAAAAAAGAAAGTGAAGGAAAAATAAAAGAAAAATAGAGAAAGGGGAAAGAAAAGGAAAAAAGAAGGAAAAAAGAACGTAGAAAAACAAATCTAAAAGAAGAATAAAGAAAAAGAAGAAGAAGGAAGGACCGAGACCTTTTTTTGTCTATCTCGTCACCTCACCAAGAAAAATATAAAAAGGATTAAAAAACGAAGAAGAAAAAAGAGAAAACCGGAGCTTTTTAAAGAAACAGAGATTTTTTTTTATATATTTCCAAGGAAGAAATAAAACAAATGAATAAAATTTAAAAAAGAGATAGGGATGTAGATGCGAGGATAAAAAGACCAAACAGGGAAGCACTGGCTTTTTCAGTCAAACCCAAATAAATTATACGCCAAAGAAAAGGGTGAACTGAAAAGAAAGAAATATGGAAACCGGTATCGTACTGTAAGACACAGATAGTTACAGCCAATACGACAAATAACCTCTACAGGCCTTGCCGCATTAGACCTGTACATATCCGAGACAAGCCTAAAGAGACAGGATCAGGTTAAAGGAAAAGCCAACCCCAGACTAAGTCAGTAATGTCTCTTTAAGCATTTCTAATATAGACTCCTTTGAGTTCGATAGGCAAAATATATAGAGGAAAATCCCAATACTGCAAAACAAAGAAAAGAGAAACTCGAAGAAAGAATCAAAAGAGAGAAAGTAATAATACAAAAGGTAAAACCACAAGTTATTAAAAAAAAACCAAAAAAACCCCCAAAAAAACAAACCAGCACTTGTAATAAAACAAAGAAGGGAAAACAACCTCAAAACCAGACCAATAAACCTCTAAAGTGAACAAAAGAATAAGAGAAAACTAATAAAATATCAATGTTCATAAACTTTTTTTTTTCAGTAGATATACAGTTTTACCTAAACAGAATTTTTTGAAAGGCAAGAAAGGAAACCGCACTCAGTGCAATCAAATCCTGATTCTGATATAAAGAGAGGAAAAACAATTTGGAGAAGATCGAGGGAATGAAGTAAAAGATGATTGAGGAATTATGCGGAGAGAGAGAGAGGTAGAATCCCACTTTCAGAAAGACCAACTTTTTCCCTTTCCATCTCGGGGATGAAGCTGGCCACATCTTACATACATTCTGACGTCCGGGCTAGTCGGGTCGCCCTTTGCGCGTCTGTAATGCGCTCCGGTTACATTACTCGTTAGTCCTCCGTAGAAACACTCTCACTAGCTTCGCCGCTTCCACGAGCACGGATCGCTCAGACCAGAGAACCGTGGCTCGATCCAGATACCCCCAGCCGGGACTTCTACAGTCCTCCAGTGCTGGGCAGTCAAACAGTACGTGGTCGCCGTCCTCGACTCGGTGCTCGCACAGACGACAGGACGCGGTTTGACTCCACCCTCTTTTTGACATGCTGGCCAAGAGCAGTACATGGTTAACGCGCAAACGAATCACTTCACGGCGTGACCTCTGGTGAGGTGAGCGCTATAATCGCCGGCTCGCTGAGCCTCATAGAGCTTGGCCAGTCTTGACTCATCATACCTTAGAATCGTCGCTCCCACCACTTCGCCGTTTCTCCCACGTAATAGGGACGAGACATTAGCCAGAGTTGCCGGGACTGTGGGTTGAGGTTGGAGTCGGCCAGCGTTGGCCAGCGTTGGCCAGCTCATCGGCAACCTTGTCACCGTGGATACCTACATGAGAGGGTATCCATTGACAGACGATCCGGACATCTGCTTGACGGAGCTGTTTCGTTAAACTCAAAATACTTCCCGTTTTCGTGGAGTAAGAGCCGCCTAAATTTTGGACCAGACTACGGTGGTCACAAAAGATCACAGCTCCTGGGAACTGGTCATCTCCATCATGCCGTTCTTTCAGCAGGCGGACGCATTCGTGTATGTAGCGCCGCCTTCCGGCATTCAAAGCTGCACGTTCTATGGCCTACCGAGCCTGAGATTCGTGACGTTTCTTGGTTCTTCCATTCGATGTAGACTCCTGAACCACCGTCGAAGGTGCCCTCCATTGCTGAGCCGTCGATGTAACGCTTCACGTACTCTGTCGGATACATGTCGATGTACTCTAGGGCTGCAGCTTTACGGACCTGGCGGGAAATCTTCGATTTTCTATCTTTCAAGCCAATATCGAGACGAATCTCTAACGCGGAGAGGAATGATTGTCAGTTGAGGTAGATATAAAGATTTCAGGATTAGAACGGAGCGGGAGGGCGTGATCCTGATGGTTACATATCTCATATA
>JAWDGP010000931.1:0-7500 GCA_033675545.1 Elysia crispata
GATTCCTGCGATGAAGAGGCTCGTGTTAACAATTCAAAGGCTTTATTAAAGAAAAGTCCAAAAAAAGTATGAAAAAAAATCGCCAGCCAATGGAGTTGCCGTTTACATTTTTGTGCTCAGACCATCAAGAGGCGAATTTTACAGTATCAACGCTTTTGTTCCTTGATGCAGCGCAAAAGATGAGCCACTGTTTCTGATAACTGCTTCTGCGAATGTTCCTTATCAAACGTATGAGGAGTTTAAAGTCGCTTGTGTTGCAAACATTTACAGCCAGGGGGGGGGGGGGGGGGGAAGCGTGGGGTGGGGGGGGGGGCGGTAACTGGCCAGACCCTATTTTGCCAGCGGAAAAAAATTAGTCTCTTCACACTTGTGACGTGTCGGGTAAACTGTCTATGTGAGGCTGGCCGAGAAAAACACTACTTGATTGTTCATATCATGGCTTGAAAGTTTTGCTGAATGAACTGTAAAGTTAAAACTCTGCTTTCTATTGTTATTCAGTTTAAACGGCAAGAATGAAAGTAAATTGTTTAATGCCAGTGATCATCATGGGAAATAAATAAACAAACCACTAGTGACCGGGTGTTTCCGCTTGAACATCGTTTTTATCCCGTTAGAAATATTATTATCTGAGGGCATTTAGTTCACGTACTCAACATTTCTGCTGAGAGGGGATACTGAGAGAGGTCAAAAAGCAAAAAAAGAACATAGTGAGAGTAGGATATGGGGGGGATTTTTTTTTTTTTGGGGAAAAACAGAGAGATAGAGATAGATAGACAAAGAGAATTTGAGCGACAGATATAAAAAGATGGGTACATACGCATAAAACAGAAGGAGCTCGATAGACAAAACAGAGATAAACTAGATGACTGAAATATTCGCACATAGATTGAGATGAAAAGATAAATAGAGAGACAGCTAAATAGGGAGGAATTGAGACTGAGAAGGCTGTGGAGAGGCAGATAGAACAATGCTTGTGGCTCTAAGAGAACGTGATGTTTTGGCCAGTCGACATGAAGAGTCCTCTGCTGATCTCTCAATCTTGTTTACACAAGGAACTGCTTTCATTTTCATTTCCGTCCAAAGCTTAAGGTATTGTAAGCCTGAGTAAAGGGGGAGACGGACCTCGCCGGCCGGTATTGATTGACAATGAGTGCTTTCTTCACAAATAGAAAACAGGAGGCTGTTAAAAACAAGTGAAACAAAGAAAAGAAAATAAAGCTTTTTGACAAAATGAAGAAATTTCGTTAAGAAAAGATCCGCGGTAAAACGAAAATTAAGATCATGGAAAAAATATTCAAGATGTCAACTTGAAAGAGATCAGAAGACAAAAAAAAATTATGAGCAGGAATAGGGTGCCATGAACATTATCCCATTATTATATTATATATATATATATATATATATATATATATATATATATATAAGAACTAGATCAGCTTGATGCAAGAGATTTTTACGCTTAAATCCCGTCAAGCAGAAAGAATGAAACTGTAGTGAGGGTATCATTTGACCTCTGACATCATTACGGTGTCGGGACTTCGTGTGTCATGTCTGTCCCTGTCAATGTCTGTCTGTCTGTCTTTCTGACTGTCTGTCTCCATGATCTGCGGCTCTCTCGGTGTCCGATGTAAGTCCTCGTACTGGTTCCTCGGGTGATTCCTGTTTGAAGAGTGGCGTGTTACTGTATGGTGGATGTCATGTCCTCGCCACTGGTTCCTCGGGTGATTCCTGTTAGAAGAGTGAAGTGTTACTGTATGGTGGATGTCATGTCCTCGCACTGGTTTCTCGGGTGATTCCTGTTCGAAGAGTGGAGTGTTTCTGTATGGTGGATGTCATGTATTCGCACTGGTTCCTCGTGTGATTCCTGTTCGAAGAGTGGAGTGTTTCTGTATGGTGGATGTCATGTCCTCCCACTGGTTCCTCTGGTGATTCCTGTTCGAAGAGTGGAGTGTTTCTGTATGTTTGATGTCATGTCCTCGCTCTGGTTCCTCGGGTGATTCCTGTTAGAAGAGTGGAGTGTTACTGTACGGTGGATGTCATGTCCTCGCCACTGGTTCCTCGGATGATTCCTGTTCGAAGAGTGGCGTGTTTCTGTATGGTGGATGTCATGTCATCGCACTGGTTTCTCGGGTGATTCCTGTTCGAAGAGTGGAGTGTTACTGTATGGTGGATGTCATGTCCTCGCCACTGGTTCCTCGAGTGATTCCTGTTAGAAGAGTGGAGTGTTACTGTATGGTGGATGTCATGTCTTCGCCACTGGTTCCTCGGATGATTCCTGTTCGAAGAGTGGCGTGTTTCTGTATGGTGGATGTCATGTCCTCGCACTGGTTCCTCGGGTGATTCCTGTTCGAAGAGTGGAGTGTTACTGTATGGTGGATGTCATGTCCTCGCCACTGGTTCCTTGGATGATTCATGTTCGAAGAGTGGCGTGTTTCTGTTTGTTTGATGTCATGTCCTCGCACTGGTTCCTCGGGTGATACCTGTTCGAAGAGTGGAGTGATACTGTATGTTTGATGTTATGTCCTCTTACTGGATATTGGATATTATATTCTCGCCACTGGTTCCTCGGGTATTCCTGTTTGAAGAAAGGAGTTTTACTGGATTGTTTATGTCATGTACTCGCGATTGCTTCCTCGGGTGATTCCTGTTGGAACAATGGAGTCTTAGTGGATGATGGGTATCATGTCTTCGCACTGGTCCCTCGGATGATTCCTATATGAAAAAAAGGAATCTTAGTCGATGGTGTGTGTGTCTTGTCTCAGCTCAGAACAACAGTTTGTGGTGCCTCTGGGTGTGGGTGGAGGTGGTTGCTGGAGCTGATATAACAGGGTTATGTTTCTCTCTGGGCGGGGATATCGGTACTACATTGTTGTGTCATGTTATCCATGGGTTGAACTCAGTTCCTTAACCGGGCAGCGGATCTACTTAGACCTGTGTTCTTTGTTTGTTGATGTTGTTGTATTTGTTGTTGCTGTTGTTGCTTTATCCATTTGTGTAATGCTAGTTTTTGAAGACTGAGGACTTTGTCTTCTCTGCTGGACACAGTTTACACTGTGACAAAAGAGTATTCTTGAATTTGTGTGGTTTAGATTCTTGTCGAATGTCCGACATAACCCTCGGATAATGATAATCTGATTACTCTTTGTTTACCTGATGTTGATTTGATTTTATATTAATGACAATCATGTTCGCTCGATCGTATGGATAATTCCCTAGGCCACTACTTTTGTTCTAATTAGTTGCTATAGTTGCATTACACATTAGGTCGTAACAAGAATATTTTTGTAAGAATTATGTAATTATGTGCCTATGTAAATCGATGCGATTTGGTATAAATACGAGTCGCAGTCAACCTCTTGTGAGTTAGTCTGTAATCCATCTAATTCTTGTTTTATGGGTCAATCCCTAGTTTTATGAAAGCAAACTGAATTTTGTTTTTCTGATTGAGCAGTTTACAATTCCTACGAGCGGACTTCAGCATTATTTCCCAAAGGCGAGTCGTGTGGTTAGCTGTGTGTATTTCATATCCTCAGACAAACAGAGCCAAACAGATCTCCCAATCTGCCTCTTCCAAACAGGTTACATCGAGCTCGGAGTGTAACGATGGACCAGTTTCTCGGCTTTGTTATGGAATGAAGACTTTATTATAATCAATAGATATATTTATGTTGAATATCTTCAGCAATTGTTTCAGTTCAAACCTGTTTGTCTAATGAGAGCACACTATTGTCCAGTATATCGTCTCGATTTGTGGAGTTTTTCTTCTTCTTCTCCAACTTTCAATGTTTTCAAACTGTTTCTGCTTTAGAAGTTTTGTTTCTTTTATCACCTTAAGAGGTGTATGTACCTGCCAATTTAATTCCGAATTCTTTTTTTTTTCAATCTCGATGTTTCACTCTGATGATGTGAAGTACTTCGTGACTTTTAAATTATGAATATTATTTTTTGTCTGTTTCTTGCATGTTTTGTTTTTCTATTCTAGATCCCTTCTGTTGTTTTAAATGTAATGAGATATTCTGAAGGTCCTGTTTTCTCTGTGTAGCATTTGTTACCACGTCTAAGCACTCTTCTCTGCAGACTTGTATTATTCTCTTAATCTGATTGACTTTCTAACACACGGCGTACTTTTATGATGAATCTTATCTTGGCTAAATTTCTAAAATATTCTTGTTGTATTTAGGGATGTTTGTCTAGTTAATTGAAAACCAAACGCTGTATAATATAATAGATACTGAGTCCTTCTGACTTCGGACAAAGTATGAGACTTGATGTAATTTCCTTTACTTGCTTTTAGTAATTCAGCGAAATGGGTGTTGTAAAACGCATTATGCCGAAAAATATTTTCCACACACGTCAAACATTTATCTTCGAAAGATCTAAAATATCACTTAAAAGAGGCTAAGAAAACACGCATACTATGAATGACAGTTGCAAGAAAATTTCCAAAGCTTTAGACAGATAGTAGTAGACAAAATAATGTTTGTCAGGAGAACAGAGCCTTCAACTATACAAACACATACAAGCAGCTGATGAAAAGAAACATGACAGGTTCTATCTAGATATAAACACAAGATGTATCCAAGAAATGTTCAGAAAGAGACAAGATGTGACATCGAGAAAAATCTGAATTATTTATGATCGTAAGCCACCTGTCATTCAAATAGGTTTATTGCGAGCTGTCAAGATGTTTGAATACAAGAAAACTCGCCAGCCGCTTCTTCAACTGTGAGTTCTTGCAATGTTTGTCAGTTATCGGAACATTCTGATAAATAGGTTTATGATGTCTGTTTTTATATGGTATCCATGTTGAAGAATAAACACTGTATAACAAGTTGTTTTCCCTAATTTATCATGAATATTTATACACCTATAAATTTAAAAAAAATCAAACTAAGAATAAGAAAATATATGTTCAAATAAAAATTATGTCTGAAACCAATTCAATAATTATGAAACAAATCTGTACAAATAATCAATCTTCATAGGCGCCGCTCCCACGAAGTGAAGCGGAGTTCAGAGTTGTATGTGACCACCACACTGTGGAGGACTTTCTCCCGGTCCTGGTCTCAGTTTATCATGTTTGTGGTATTAACTTTTGTCCTTTGTTCTCCAGATTTGTCGACGGTGACGCTTTGTTAAGTGGAAATATTTCTTTGTTTTGGATCATTTTCTGATTGTTGGGTACTTAATGATCAAAAAGATTCAGAAGTTTTTTTTTAGATCAGAATTTCACGGTAAAACACTTCTTGTTTGTCCATTTCGTTATGAAAATCATCATTCATCAAATGTTTTATCACTGGAAAATAAATCAAATGATTCTGTGTCTATAGAGTTTTTTGGTAGAGTGTTTGGTGAATGCCCAGTTTGTGCAGATAGGACAGGTTAGGATCTTTGATAGCTGGCCAAGTCGTTTTGTGATGATAGCATTCTAAAACATCCAGTGTTAAAACATACTTTGTTAACAGGTAGTGAAAGAGAAACAAAAATACATCTTACTGAGTTAGGTAAGACCTTACAAACATCCGCGATCTTGTAAGTAACTAACACAGTGATAAAAAGTAAATGTACTATGGCAATAACCGTGTAAAGCAACAAGGTATTGAGCTAGACTATTTAGGAAATTTACAACGTATGTATAATCAACAATTTTAAATATATCATTTTCTGAAACGATACTTCACAAACCATCCCAAAACATGCATATAAATCTTTGTATTTGAACAAATATTATATAAGGCGTAATTGACTATATGAATAAATGTTATATACCAAGGGAAATGTATTGTTATTTTCACTTTGTTGTTGATGTTGCTGTTCTTGTTCTAATTGTTGCTCATGTTGTCGTTATTTTTTCTCTAGTTATTGCTGTGCTGATGATGCTATTGTTGTTATTGTTGTTTTGTTGCTTTTGTTGCTGTTATTGTTGTTCTTCTTGTTATTGTTGTTGTTGTTGTTGTTGTTGTTGTTGTTGTTGCTGTTGCTGTTGATATTGTTACTACTACTACTACTACTACTACTACTACTACTACTACTACTACTACTACTACTACTACTACTACTACTACTACTACTACTACAACGATTTGGTCTTTCCCAATCAAGATTGCAAGTCACTCAGGGAGGCTTAGTAAATATCTTCACCTCTCTTTTTAGGGATCGTGGTGGCGTATTGGTATAAGCTATGTTCTCTTTGAGTGGCAAGGCGATGGGTGCCGAAGTATCTATGAATCGATGGTTCTAATCCCACCAGTTCAAGCATTTTCGGTCATTTACACTTAAAACATCCTAAGCACTGCTGAGCACTACCTAAAATTCTAGGTCTTATAATAATTAACCCAGTGGTGTGCCTCCTCTAGATCTAAATTTGAAACTACTATATATTTGAGGCATACATATTGTCCTATCGTTCGTCCTAGATATTTGTGCGTCCAATGGCAAGTGTGGTGCTTCCAGATTCAGTGGTTGTCCGACCAATTCAAGCATTATTCGGTCATATTGACTAAAATTTTAGCTCTTATAATTCTTACTACTGCTGCTACTACTACTACTACTACTACTACTACTACTACTACTACTACTACTACTACTACTACTACTACTACTACTACCACTACCACTACTACTACCACTACCACTACCACTACCACTACCACCACTACCACTACCACCACTACCACTACCACTACTACCACTACCACTACTACTACTACTACTACCACTACTACTACCACTACTACTACTACTACTACTACTACTACTACTACTCCTACTCCTACTCCTACCACTACCAATACCACTACTACTACTACTACTACTACTACTACTACTACTACTACTACTACTACTACTACTACTGCTACTACTACTACTACTACTACCACTGCCACTACTACTACTCCTACTACTCCTACTACTACTGCCACTACTACTACTCCTACTACTCCTACTCCTACTACTCCTACTACTCCTACTCTTACTACTACTACTACTACTGCTGCTACTGCTACTACTACTACTACTACTACTACTACTCCTCCTACTCCTACTCCTACTCCTACTACTACCACTGCCACTACTACTACTCCTACTACTCCTACTACTACTACCACTACTACTACTACCCCTACTGCTACTACTCCTACTCCTACTACTACTACTACTACTGCTACTGCTACTGCTACTGCTACTGCTACTACTACTACTACTCCTACTCCTCCTCCTCCTCCTACTACTACTTTTACAACTACTTCTGCTACTACTACTACTACTACTACTACTACTACTACTACTACTGCTACTACTACTACTACTTCTACTACTTGTACTATTTTAAAACTATGATGATGATCACAGTATCTTCATGCGTGATACTTTCCACTTCGATAGAAAAAAGCCAAGAGAGATTAGGAGAGAAAATAGTAAAACCCCCCAAAACCGCTTGAGAATATTTTTTCCTTTAGGTCCTTTGTGTTTCAGAACATTTCCCTAACTGTCGGCTCT